>ML789514.1:535692-547323 GCA_009831015.1 Picea engelmannii | reverse complement strand
TAGACTTGTTGTAAAGGGATTTGCACAAAAGAAAGGTATATATTTTGATTAAATATTTTCTCCCATTGTTAAAATGACTTCAATTAGGACTATTTTAAGTCTTTTGGCAGTATAAGATTTGCATCTTGAATAGTTAGATGTAAAAACAACATTTCTCCATGGGAATTTGGAGGAAGAGATTTATATGTAGAAGCCACAGGGGTATGAGGTCAAAGGGAAGGAAAAGTTGGTATGCAAGTTGAAGAAGAGATGGTATGGCCTAAAGAAAGATCCAAGGAGTGTATTTGAAGTTTTATAGGTTTATGACAGAACAAGGTTATAGTAGATGTCATTCTGATCACTGTGTTTATTTTAAGAGGCTAGAAAATGAAAGCTATATATCTTTCTATTTTATGTATATGACGTGCTTGTTACAGGGTATAACATGCAGGATATAAATGTGCTCAAAAGGAAATCAACTAATTCATTTGTGATGAAGGAATTGGGTGTTGCAAAGAAAATATTTGGTATGAGAATAACAAGAGACGAGAAAAATTGCAAATTGGCATTGCCTCAGGGTGAGTACATAGAGAATGTGTTGGAGAGGTTTAGATTGCAAAATGAAAAACGAGTTAGTACACCTTTGGCCAACCATTTCAAATTAATGAAGGAAATGTGTCCCAAGATAGAGGAGCAGATAGAATACATTTCTAGGGTACCTTATTCATCAACAGTTGACATCTTAATGTATGCAATGGTGTGCATAAGAATAGATATTTCACATGTAGTGGGAGTTGTGCGAAGGTATATGAACAATCCAGATAAAGAACATTGGGAGGAAGTAAAGTGGATTCTCAAGTATTTGAGAGATACTAATACTCATGCATTATGTTTTGGAGGTTCAAACATTGTTCTGCATGGATATGTTGATTCATATATGGAAGGTGATAAAGATAGCAGGAGGAGCACCACATGGTATGTTTTTATTGTATGTGGCACACTGGTAAGTTGGATTTCGAAACTGAAAAAAAAATAAAAATAAATAAATAAATAATTGTGGGTCCATGAGGAAAATTTAGGGAAAATTTCCTTGCAAAATATTGCAATTTCGTAGTCAATCTAGACCATTCATTAGAAGGTCGCAAATCTGATGGTATAAGTTATGTTAGATTTTTCACCCAAAAAGGAAACCCATTTTTTATATGAGGGCATTGTATTGTGACTAAGGATGTGAGTGAATATTGTATTATGAGAAAGGATATTGTCAGAGAAAGAAGAGGAAGCTACAACGGGTGTGTTGTAGGTTATATGCCTTCATTTTCTAGATAATAAAAAGGAAGGACCTGACAATTTATTTGGTGGACGTAGCCCACACTGGGTGAATCACATATATCTATGTCTCTATTGTAATGTGTATCTTATGTGTTTTATTTCCACATCTATTTTTATTTTATTGCTCTATTATCTTTTTTTTTCAAATAGGACGGGGACAAATCGATCTACTTCTTATGCCAATAATTCTTATCCCTTATATTGGATTTGTGATGTCGAAGTCCCAAAGAATGGCTAGATTTTTTCTCGTCATTGGTGTTATAAGATTGGACTTCGATGCATGGGGCTTGTACCTGGTAGTTGTGAAGGGAGTTGAGGTCATAATTTTAATATGCCCGGTGTACATGAGTACTATACCAAATGCATGCTTAGGAAGATGAGGTCTTGAGCCTTGGGGATCCAGATAGACTGTGAGTCTTTAAGCCTGGCTCCGAAAGTCATGAAGAAAGCTAGAGAGTACTCTTGTTTCCCCAGTGTTGTGATGTGGACTTTCGATTCCTACTGTAGTCACCTAGGTGGCTTTATAATAGTCTAGCAGAGGGTGTTGTGGAAGATATGGGGAGTTAAAAGAGGGTGTTTTGGAAGATATAGGGAGATAATTAAAAACCTATAAGTAAGATAATTAATGTTAACTTTAGGACAAATTTACTTAAAAGGAGGGAGTATGTGATGCCCCATATTATTATTAAATATATAAATAAATAATAATAATATAGAAGTATTATAATGAACGTAAAGGCATCATAATAAGTACTTGAAAATAAATATTTGGGTAATAAAAGAAAATGGTAAAAATAAGTAACAACAATAATCTTTGGAAAAACCCTAAAATATAATAAAGAATTAAATAATGGATCCTAGGGATAAGGTTCTTGACCATGGATGGATTCTATATAAGGACAGAGAAGAAGGAGAAAAGGATATCATTTTTTGCTTGGGAAATTGGAGAACAAGGCTAAGAAGAGTTGGAATAGTAATGGATTGAGGAATCGAGGGTGACTTGTTGCTGAAGAAATAAAGCAGCAAGGTTTATGGTTGGGTGGAAAATCATCCCCCACTTTTTTTTTGTGTCTTGTCACATCAATGATTAGGGTATCACTACATTTTTTAAGTCACTAGATTTAGGTACATTAGGTTTCTTCATCATAGGTAAGTTCCTCACCTCTCACTACTCCTATAAGTTAAGTAATTTTTATTGAATTTTCCCTATATTATAAATCAATGGTTATTTGAAATTTAACAGTATTTAGGTAAATTTTATATTTTATTTCTTTAGGAGATCGGTCCATTACACAGGGTAAATCATGTGTCAATAATGTGTGCATAATTTATGTGTTTTTGTTGTTGGTGGTGTTATCACTCTGTAATTTTCCTTGGTTGTGGAGGCAAGTTACAGAGGTAACCAAAAACCAACTTGAGGCTAGAAGCTAGCTCTTCCAACCCATAAAGGGCTCTCTCTTTATGAAATTTTCAGCCACTAGGGTAACTGATGGTCTCAAGTTCTTAGGCTAGGTATTAAGATTAGAAGAGGATATATTGTGAAAAGTTTATGGCAGGGATGAGATAGAATACATTGGGCATGGAGTTAAAACCTGAGTTATAGAATGAATTTCAATGGTTGGTGGTAGGATGTCCCAGGAAGAAAAGGAAAGGTGAATGGTACTTGTCAGTGAAAGTGATCATTGTAGTATGTAGAAAGAATGAAATAAACAACCCATTTTATCATAAGCATCTAACAATGGATGAATTTCTAATATAAATTTAGTTGAATGAATATAGTGACAAATTGTTATGAACAGAGCATTTGTCTCAGGATGAATTATGGACATGCAATTCTAATAACATGAAAGAATACTTAAATTGTATATGTTGGAGCATCTAACAAATGGATGAATTCCAAACATAAAATTCAGTTCAAATATCAAAGGATCTCAGACATATATATGGTAAACAAAGGACATAATTGCACATTCACATAATAAAGAAGACATACATCAAAGCACCATGTACTTGAATCTCTGGTAGGGATGACGTCTTGTACTTATACACTGAAATCTGTGTTAATTATCATAAATATAACAATGTCCAGGAGACTCTTCTGGGCCCCCAAACTTTTTCCATTAACAATCAAGGGAATTATCATCATTTTGGCTATTTGTCGTTATGAAAAGAGAAAAACCTCAGGAGCGCTACAAAATGGTCAATGTGTCAAAAGCGCTACAAAATCACCCATAAATTGATGTAAAATTTATATGGTGATAACACTGGCTCCAAAGGGAATGACGTCCTCCCTGCGAGGCACCAAAGAACTCTGTATACTAGTAGCCTATCCATTGGGATGATCCCAACTTCAAACCTGCAGCCTGTTTCCTGCTACTTGTGCCTATTCCAAACTCGTGAGCTGCAACCTACAAACTGATCTATCCAACAACCTGTCTTGCAACCAACGCTTGCAATATTTAAAATAATGTTGCTAAAATACCAAAATATTCAAAAAAATACATGAAATAAATAGAGGATATATAGATTTAAATTTCTCTTTACATACTACACAAATGTGTTTGCTAGAAGGCATCATGAATCCTTCATGTAAGTATTCAATGGAATTGAAATCATTTTTTCTCGAGTGGTTTGGAGGTGTTATACATAGTGATGTCAACCCATAGCTTTAAAACAAATTCAATAAAAGTCTCAAGGTACACATCTGTATGTCTAACTTGGTACTTACATGCTTATTTGAAAACACTAATAATTAATTCCTTGTACATACAAAATTTGTAACAAACAATAAAATAAATTTGGTAATGTTGTAAATATTCCCCAAAATAAACATCTAGAACAATTCTTGTGAACATTGAGTGCTCTTCATTTATTGACACCCAGTGAGGAAGGTTATTGTTTGTAATAAAAGTAGCCAAATTAAATAAATCGATATGAGCTCTCAAACATATTGACACCATTAGCTTCCAATGAAATTTTAACATTATGAGGTTTTTCTTTAAAAATGGGGCATCTTTCCTCGATGCTCCTAAATGCATAACCATTTGTATACATTCACATAAAGTCATCTTCACTTCTCTTCCATTCATAATAATCCATAGTTTTGCTATATTTTTCCACTTGAATAATCATTGAAAATATGGAATTATGAAGATATGATGAAGAACTTTGTGAAGTACCTTATTTGTTACCTAATTAGTATGATATCTACTACTTTCACATTTAGAGAATTTCATTTGTTGCATGTTTTCCATAATATATGATACAATCAATAAAAAAATTCATCTTAATACTTCATTCCTACATTGTTAATAAGGGCATAGTATTCATAGCATGATGGTGGTAGAGAATATCACCTCACAATCTAAAAAAAATTTAAAGTAAAGTACTAAATAGTAGATGCTACACTATAATTATTACAATTATAAAAAATATAGACAAAAAGGTTATATTTACATAAAGAATCATTATATATGTCTTACTATTTGTGGCATTCACATGTTTGAAATATATTTCAATACCTTGAATCTAACCAACAACAAAATATCATAAAAAAGGCATGTTTTGCTTCTTTGTATAGGGGTTTATGTGCCTTATCAATAAGAAGTATGTCATGAATATCATCATAGATTTCTGTAGGTTTGTCATGTATTAGTATAAAAAATATTAATATTATTTTCTTCCATAAGATTAGGTTTTAAGTGTATCATCCTCACCATTACTATTACAAATTGCAACCTTGGAAATTTCAAAGCTATGTGGTTTTTCATTTATAATTATAAATAAAGAAATATAATTAATATCAAAATATCTCTTAAACTTCATTACTCCAACTCATACTTTAATAACAAATATCTCTTAAACTTCATTACTCCAATCTTCTGGCGTGTCTAACATTTTTACCATAAAGTCATTGAGCCCATTCGTGTACCAAAGGACGTCTTAAGAGTTAAAATCAAAGGCCGTCTTAAGAGTTAAAATCAAAGGCCGTCTTATGTAGAAATTTGCAGAGGTTTTTTCGTCGATTTCAAAGTATGGCCTTTATATTCAACGCTTTCACATCGAATGAAAAGGAATTAGCTTTTCAACCAGGCGCTTTTATGTAAAACGCAATTGTCTTTTCAAAGTTTTCGAGCGACGCAGAATTGTAGAAAGTCTTTTCAACGTTTTCGAGCCACCCAGAATTATAGAAAGTATACTCTACCGGGGCTGGAATTTGACGGGTAAACCGTAAAATACGGCCAACACTCTCCACCCTTCCCGTGATGAAATGCTTATCACCGACGGGTTTTCCGGACTCATTTCGAGAGTGTACCTTCAGAAGGTCCCCCCGAACAGAAAGCTTCCGAGACCGTACCTTGAGAAGGGCCCCCCGAAAGTGGTTTTATGGACTCATTCGGCAATAAGTCAAGTGTTCACACTCATAAATGTTGCCAATTGGGTTTCCCCTTAAAATGTATAATCAGGTACAGGATCTCGTTATGGCCATGCTATTCGGTGAGCTATTATATTTATCCAGCCCAGATTTGTAAGCAGGTATGGGATGTGCGGCTATTCTGTTCTGAACGAACCCATCTCTGTGAGTTCAGAACTCAAGACTTGTTATTCTTAGACTTGTGTAAGAATAATACACAGAGGATTCGAAGATGGTGAGACCTCCAATCTGTGATAAAGCTGCAATTAAGAAGGGTCCATGGACTCCAGAAGAAGATATTGCACTGGTGTCTTATATTCAAGAACACGGACAGGGGAATTGGAGATTGATTCCTGCACGTACTGGTATGAATGCTGTTTAATCTGTGGTTTGGATTTTCGATTAAGCTGCATCTATGTTATAATTTATATATAGTGTTCATACTGTGATATTGATGCTTTGGATTTGTGGTGATAGGTAGATGAATATGAATTTGCAGGCTTGTTGAAGCAGTAAGAGTTGGATTAAGATGCATCTATGTTACCATATATATTGGCCATACTGTGATACTAATGGCTTGGATTCATGGTGATGGATGAATATGAATATGTATTTGCAGGTTTGTTGAGAAGCAGTAAGAGTTGCAGATTAAGATGGACGAACTATTTGAGGCCGGGGATCAAGCATGGAAACTTCACTCCATATGAAGACCGGATTATTATTCATCTTCAGGCTCTCTTGGGTAACAGGTATTCATCATACTCATTGCATTTATGCAGCATGAGCATCAAATAGAGTGAAATATATCCATGTTTTGAGATAATCTTCATAGAAGTGACCCAATCCTTGTCTGAGAATATTAAAGCCAGAGGTCTAACCAGACCCTAGATTGATCAATTGTTCAGTCTGAAATCTACTTATTTTAATCCATGCTTCTGAATGTTGGATTCACTTAATTTGTGCTTTTTCAATAAGAAATGGCATTACTGAAAATTTAATAGCTCGTAGATTGCATCGAGTACTTTGAATAAATCCATTTTAATCCCAGCTTTGTTCAGTATCTCCGTCCATCTCCAGTATTTGTAAATAGATTGCAGAGATTGAATCATTATTTAGTGTCAGCTGCATATATGGTGGCTATTTTTTGCCAGCTGATCATGCATATGCATTGGCTGAAATACTGTAGTTTGTTATTGCAAAGCTGCCATACTGTAGTTTGTTATTGCAAAGCTGCCATTGTGTGATCAGCCCTTTTCCTGAAGGGACCTCGTGATTTCGTGAAGTACAACTGTTCAAAATTTTAACTTTATGCTGTTCCCACCGCTGACTTATAGTCACGGTGCTTTCTGTGAATAATTGACATTTTTTTTTAAAGACATTCAAACCCGTTCTTAATAAACTATATACATGTGGTTGGTGTGATAAGAGAGTGATTAATAGCTAAGCTGTATACATGTGGTTAGTGTGATAAGAGAGTGATTAATAGCTAAGCTGTTTTCCAGTATTAATCGTTGAGTAGGATTATGTATATATTGTTGGATCTGAATTGCTTCATATCCAACCAGGTATACACAATTTTATGCAGTAATTAATGCTCTGTTAGGTGGCTATTGACTGCTTGATAGAAGTCTTTTTCATAGCCATATATGATTGATTGAAATATAAGAAAAACAAAGATATGATTGCAAGTTAATTAAAGATCAAATTGACATATTAGAAAAACAAGGAAGATGATAAGATTGGAAGTTAATTAAAAATCAAATTTTCAAAACAAAATATTTTAATTATATTTATTTTTATGATTGGTAAAGTATCTATTTTAAAGATTTTTAAAGATTTATGGTTTTAATATTTTATATATACTCAAACAACATTATAACTAACTATAAAAAAAAAACTTTATTTATTTATATTGAAGTAACCTCTAGACTAATAACATATAACTGACAGATGAAGACATATAACAATTACTTAACTTATCCTGAGAACCTATTATTACTGTAATCTCCAAAATCATACCTTACCTCAGTATTTACACCTATTATTATTTCTAAATTTATTCATTTGACCATAATTAAAGCCCATTATTCCTTCTAAAATTATTTATTTGACCACAACTAGATTCTAAATTTATTTATTTGACCATAATTAAAATTAACAGAGATGTTACATACTAAAATTCTTGTCTGATTGTGTTTTGCAGATGGGCTGCCATTGCCTCCTATCTTCCTCAGAGGACAGATAATGACATAAAAAACCATTGGAATACCCACTTAAAGAAAACCAAACTGCAAACACAGAAGATTGCAGGCAATGAGTTCACTCGTGATTCTGTCAGACAATCATCGTTTTCATCAGATTATTATCGTCGTTCTAAAGGTCAATGGGAAACAAAGCTTCAAACTGATATGAATAATGCAAAGAAGGCCTTGTTTGAAGCCATAAGCATACAGGGCCCTTCTTCAAGCCTGCAGGACCCTTCTTCAAGCCTGCAAGGCAGTGAAATAACGTCTGACTCAATGCGTATGCAGAGAACTTCGAGTTCATCATATGCAAACAGCCTGGAGAATTTATCGAAACTCTTGGAGGGTTGGAAGAAATCCTCCCCGAAAGAGATAAAGCCCCCATCAACAGCAAATCCTCTTGAAGGCAAACAGTGCCAAAGTTCTCAGTGTTCAGAAGAAGTACCCATATCATGTGGCAGCGAAATAGAAGGCTTGCATGATGCGGATAACGGAAGCTTAGCATGGGCATCCTCTTTTAATTCTTCTCCCGATTATTGCGATGATGGTGTTTCTCTTAACGATATTGATTTCTGTCAAATGGACAGTTATGAGAACACTATGGACAGCAACCTTACCTTTTCTGTACTTGAGGAATGGCTTCTGGAGTAAACTGATCAGTACTTGATGAATAACTTCTGCAGTAAACTAATCAGTACTTGAGGAATGGCTTCTGGAGTAAACTAATCAGTTCTTGAGGAATGGCTTCTGGAGTAAACTAATTCAGTTCTTGCATGAATAAGTTCAGTTTGTACCAGTGTAGATGCATTATAATTCCAAATATATCAAGGGTGATATCTCTGTGACAAATATTTCCAACAGTGTAAAATATTTAAGAAGGTTTTCATTTACAGTATATCAAGAGTGATTTTGAGACACAAACATTACAGGTTGTATTTAGAGGATCTGATCCCTCAACTATGCTTGATAAATTCTATGTCAATAAAGATTTAGAGATTAATTATTATTATTTTAGAAGATCTTAAATTTTTAACTTTTATGCTGATAAAAAAATAATTATTTTAACTATTTTAATTTATATATAATTGAGAATTATTATTATTATTTTATTATATTTAAATGTTTTATGAAATGATTTTTTTCATTAGAATTTGGTGATAAAAATTTACAGGAATTACTATTTTTTGTTCATAAATGCAAAAATAGATTCAGCATACTGAAAAATTCCTAAAACACTTGGATTCTACAGAAATAATTACTTAAATCTAAAAGTCCAACAATTTTTAATCAATAAAATCTTTAACCTACAATTATCTAATAAATATGAGAAAATATAAATATTTTGAACTAATAAGATAAACGTTAATCATTGACTCCTAAACTGTAAAAAAATAAAAATAGATTAATCTAGATCTGCTCGGACAGATAAATTGAGCATCTCAATCACATGGTACAGTGGATATTACTGTAATCAAATTAAGGAAATTATTCTTAAATCTTCTGTAATCTAATAATATACTTTAATATTTATATTCTATTTTTTTTTTTCATTGAAATTCTCCTTATTAGTAATAGTTTGTATAGAATTGTATGTATTTTCTACCTAAACAAAAGTTTATGTTTACTTTGATTCACATTATATATTTTTATATCTTTAATATTAATTTATATAATTTAATTTTTGTAATATTATATATTTATTTTATTAATAGATTTATTTTATTATATTATTATTGATTTTAATCAAACACTAAATTTTTTAATAAACAAAACTATCTCTCATTTATATATATAAAAAAATTATTTTATAATTATGATGAGGAGGATGATTATATGGATCTTGTGAGTATTTGTACTTATTTTGGCAATATTGATTAGGCTACTCAAAATAGAAAGATACTTTTGATCTTCTAGATTATGGTTGTTCACATCTTTATATTATCTTAATTTTTTTATTGTATAATTTTTTATGTACCACATTTTTTTTTTAAATTCAGATACATAATATTTTAAGCATTATCGTTATTATGTAGACTAAACTCTTCCTTTATTCCACAATGATTTATTTGAAATTTGGCATCTTTATGCCACCCCAGCTTGAGACTCAAGTAGTTCTGGCTGAAGTTTAAAGTAATCTTAGGAAACCCCTTGTCTTCCATGTTATTTATCTTGTTCTTGTACATTAGGTACTTAGTCATAGATGTGCTCTCAATGGGGAGAAAGACTCACTTCTCCTGTCCTCCTATGAGGAGGATAGGATTGGGTGTATTGCCTTTAAATTTGATATTATAAGTTACAAAATGCTTTTGAGTTTGCCCAATATTTCTTGGTGATTCTCTAGAGATGTTGTAGCCCCAGACTTCACAACCATATAAAATAACAAGAGTGATGAGTCCCAAATAGGAGTTTCTTCTCATCCTATAGAAAAAGGTCAACTAACTTACAACTATTTTTGAGTTCATAATAATATTTCCACCCTCCATTTATCCTTTTCTCAGTGGTATAGTTTGCTATAGTTACAATTAAGCTTGTGTTGAAGATCAATTCCAAGATATTTGTATGAAGTCACTTCCTCCAAGTTGTTGCCATCATACATAAAATTAGCATAAGTGATATTTTGGGATTTAATTATCATAACCTTCATTTTGTTAGTGTTAATAGTCATACTCGAACTAAAGAAGAAATCATAGAGGATTTTTAATAGATTGTCGAGATCATAGAGACTCCTTGTATAAGAATAATATCATCAGCATAAAAAAAAAAGGGATGATGGCTATACCAATGAGAGTCAATATGACACAACTTGCTTCTTCCAAACAACTCTCTAACTTGTCAATTTGTATGCCAAAAAGGATAGGGGACAAGTGACAACCTTGCTTAACACCTATATTACAATTAAATTCTTCTGGATAGCCTTTAGTGTTCCTAAACTTGGAAATAATGTTCTCGTACAACCTTATCGCAGTAGCTCTCAACTTGAGAGTAACTTTTGTCTCTTCTAGCCTATTCCAAAGGTTAGTCATGTGCACTATGTCAAAAGACTTTCTAAATTCAACGAAACAACATAGGATATTGGTTTTATTATTGTGACATTCCTCCACGATGATCCTAAGAATAATAAGGTGGTCCATAGTTGAATGATAGATCATAAATCCAACCTAGCCTTTAGCTCTTTTTTTGTGACTTTCTAGCCATACATTGTACTTCCTTTCCAAAACAATTCCATATAACTTGGCTAAAATCATGCTAATCATAATGGCCCTATAGTTGAAGGGATTGTTTTTATCCCCACTTTTAAAAATAGGTACAATGAGGCTTTAAGTCCAGGGTTTAGGGAATTCTTCCTTTGTTGCTATTTAATTGAAGAGCTTGTGGATGTGAGGGATGAGGATAGAGCCTCAATTTTTTTATATTTATACTTGATAGCCTTCGATGTCCTTAGCTTTCCCTTTTGCGAGTTGCTTAACCCGAAAATCTATGTCGTCTATTCAAAAAACTTTGTCCTCTATAAAAAAAATGGTCTATGTTATGATTAATGCCTTAAAAAACGATAAAAAGTCAATGATTACAATCCACTTCAACGGTGAAACCTCCTTTTACAATATATCCAATTCAGAATGCAATATGAGATGAAAAAAGATGATCCTAAGACTAAGTCTCCTT
>ML789514.1:508249-519996 GCA_009831015.1 Picea engelmannii | reverse complement strand
TAATTATTGATTATATATATATATATATATATATATATATATATATATATAATCAATAATTAAATATGTTATGAAGAGACACCTTCCTGATGAAAGGTCGTGTCTCTTATGAAATGACACCTTTGTGTGGGTATATATACAACCCTCATTTCTCATTTATAAGCATCTCATATTATTCATATTTTCATATGGATTTATTTATATTATTTATTGTCTTTATGGATATCTTTATATTCCAAATATTTTGGATATGTAATCAATGAGCTAGATTAGGTTATCACAGTCAAGGGGTGTCAATGTAACTATAAAACCAATTTCTTGTTATTTGGAGTCATGACATTGGTAAGATTACTCTAGTAAGAAGGTTTGGATTTAATGTTTGTGGAAATTTTTATCATTGTGTGATGATGGTCCAAGCTCTAATGGCAATGATTGAGCTCATAACATTAAATGAAGTAATGTGTAGATTGTGATGGAAATACATCCACCATTTACAAAAGAGTCTATACTTTGGAAATCATGAAGCTAGTAAGACTACTCTAGTGAGAAGTTTTTGATTTAGTTTGTGTGGATTTAAATGGTCTTCGTAGACATTAACTCCAAAAGGGGAACATTTTAAAGGTAATAGTCTATCCCTCAAATCTTGCAATAAGTCATTGAATAAGATTTTGCATCAAGATTTCAAACCAAGAGAATTTGATTCATTGTCATGAAAAATATGTTTTTCTAACAAGGAATATGATTATGATTATAATCCTATGTTGGTGAAATCACACTCACATTTATCCCAATGAAAATTATAATTTATGAAACTAATATTGTTTTGAATCAATAAAAATATCATCTCTAGTTTTTCTAAGAATAGCCATTTCATTAAATTTGGACTGAGCAAGAATCTAAACTAAAACATTGTGAATTTCATTTTTTTAAGTGTAAATATTGGTTCTTATGACATCCAAACTTGGATTCAAAAAGTGTGAATTTTGATTGTCAAAAGTGTGAATTTATATTTAAAAAGCATGAATTTTGATTCAAAAAGTGTAAATTTCAAAATAAAAGAAGTGTCAATTTCAATTATGAAAATGTGAATTTCAATTCAAAAAGTGTCCATATCAATGTGGGGTAAATAAGTGAAATACATTTTGAATGGTTAATATAAATGGGTTTAGGGTTTATGGATTATAAAATAATTATAAATGTTATTGCAAACACATGAAGGCATTGTTAAGGATAATGTTCGGGGAGAGAGACAAAGTGTTCGAGGAAGGTCGTTATTTATTCAACTCAATGGGTCTGCATATGAGATTCTGGTCTAAGAGGTTCACTCTTGATAAGGAATACTTTACAATGACCCCAATATGGATCAATATGTACTCCTTGCCCAAGGAGTTCTAGGATCCTGAGATCCTAAACGGGATTGACAACACTATAGGATCATTTGTCAAAATTTTAGAAGTTATAAAGGTGACAAGGTATATATCCTATCCTAGAATATGTGTTTATATGAATATTTTGAGTGCCCTCCCAAGGTCTATAGTAGTGTATTACCAGGATGAAGAATGGACCCAATCCTTAGATTATGAGCATATACCCTTTCGACGTAGGAAGTGCCATGTTCATGGCCATCTCTTTAGATATTTCCCCCTAAATGTGCCTAACCCAAAAGAAAGGTTGGTCACAGTCCTTTGAAACAACCAGCAGGAGCCATGACCAAGAACATGACTAATAGCTTTCAGATCCTATATGGATATCCTAGCGAAACTCTCAAAGAAGAAGAGCTAAAGAAACAAAAGGATTAGAATAAGAAAGGCATGGAAACAAGGGATGACTTACCCAAGAGACATAGAACAAACATTGAATCAGGGAAGGAAGAGAAAGTAGGGCTTGAAGTGGATATGGAGGAAACACAATGCTCGAGATCGAACACTAAGGAGGAATCTAAACCAGACATGACCCAGGATATGGATCTCGAGGAAATAATAGTGGATTTTCCAGCTCTTCGAGAGGCCCATGGAGATTGAAAGATCAACAATCTCACAATATCCCAATTAAGGAAGCTACAAAGAGTTATAATCAAAGGAAAAGTTGTAGGTAACAATCAAGGGACGGCTTTAGAAGCCTTGGGGAATCAGGGAATCAAGTGTAGATTTTAACCTTGTACAATATTTACTGTAAACAAATTTTCAGTAAAAGAATAGAAAAGATACAATGAAAAATTCTCACATTACACAGAGATTTTTCCCTTGGAAACCCAAACCAAGAAAACCAACATATTCTTTATTCATTCATAGTGATACATTGTTTACAATACAATATACATATAGGAGACAACGACATCCAACACCCTAACCCAATGACCTATATTAGTCAACAACCCTAATTCCTTAACCAGAGATAGAAAACCATTGGAAAAAAACATGTGCTGAAAAACTTCCCAACAATGGACATGAAAATTGAGGTGACATGAAAAACGAGGAAAAAATACGACACTTTTCCCAAGGAAAAACATTTATTGAGGGTGCTTCCCCTGAACCCATGTGCTCTCGACGCAATGTAGCAAACACTAAATCTAGTCATGCAAAGAATATAACGCATACCCAACATCAAGACCAACCCCCTTAAGACTCAAAAATAGACCCCCCGCGAAGAGAAAAAGAAGGGAAGGAAACCCCACAAACAAAAAATAGAAGAAACATGGGCCCTAATGGTCAATTATGGACAAAGTGTCCTATCTCTCGGATAACTATTTCCCCTCCCAAAAAATAATGTTGAATATAAAGATTACATCATGGAATATAAGAGGTATGAATGCCCTGCCAAAAAAAAGAATGCTAAAGAAAAGAATATCTCAGGAGAAGGAAGATATAGTGATGATCCAAGAAACAAAGTGTGATGCAGAAAACATAAAAATAATTACTCATAAAAATTTGGACAGGTTGTGATGAAAAATGGACCGAGGACGAAGGTGCCTCAAGAGGGATTGCCATCCTTTGGGATCGAGAAAACATGGACATGGAGTATTTTAAAACCAAACACAGGATACTCAACTTAAAATTCAAGATCAAAAGTACAGGGAAAGAAGGTTATGTTACGAATTATTATGGCCTGCAATCCCCCAGTCTCAAGAGGAGCTTCCTAGTTGAAATAAATCGTTAGGATCCCACCTGTAACACCAAATATGGATATTAGGGGGAGACATAAACATGATCAAGAACCTTCTGGAAGAGAAAGGAGGTATCTAAAGTCTTGACCCAAAGAATTTCGCATTTGGAGAACTCATATAAAATCTTAGATTAGTTGATGTATTCACAAGGAGTAGCCTATTGACCTGGAACAATAAAAGGGGAAATGATCATAGGATTGTGGTTCACCTTGATAGGTTATTGATCTCTAAAACCTGCTCCCAGTCTAAGCAAGCAATATTACTCAACGTCCTCCCATACTATGGCTCGGACCACTGTCCCATACTACTGGTGTGGAAACAATTTTGGAAGTATTGGCCAGTGCCATTTCACTTTAAGAAATTCTGGCTAGATCATCTGGACTTCCTCTCAAATCTAGATGTTTGGTGGAGAGGCCCAAAAGGTCTTCATGGAAAAAAAATGTTTAAGTTCCAAGAAAGACTCAAGTATGTCCATACGTGCAATAGAAAATGGAACAAATAAGTATTTAGAAATATTTTCGAAGAAAAGAAAAAAACTAGAAAAATAAATGGAAGAGATCTAAAAGAAATGGATTCATGGGATGCATTAAGAGGAACTTAGCACCAGGGAAGAGGAAATCAAGACAGATATGGTTAAAAGAGATATTTAGGAGGAGTTGTTGTATATGGGGGCATAAATACATGATACATTGGCTTAGAGAAGGGGAAAATAATATCAGTTTCTTCCATAACTCCTTGATCAAAAGAAGGATTGTAATAGAATTGTATCTATCAGAGTGCAAGATGGAAATATCAAGGAGAAAAAATAGGACATCGAGGAAGAACTCACAAATTATTATAGGCATCTCCTCTCTGAACCTTATGTAAATAGTAAGGATTTTATATCCAAAATAGTTGAGCCATCCCCAGGCTGGTTTCTCCTAAACAGTTTCAGAGCTTGATGAGGCCAGGATCCATTGAGGAAGTACAATGGATTGTTAAAAGCATGGCCCATGGGAAACCCCCTAACATGAATGGTTTCACTATTGATTTCTTCAAGGAGGGTTGGATAATTTTTGGAACAGACGTATGGGAAGTGGTAGAGGAATCACACAGGTCGAGGTCCATTCTTCAGACGTTCAATGCCACCTTCATCATGTTGATCCTTCTGCATTTTCATTTATAATATTGGTTCTAAATTGTTAGCTTCTAGGATTAAGCCTCTACTCTTGAACATCATTTCACAAGAGAAGGGGGGGTTTGTGGAAGGAAGGAAAATCATAGATGGAATTGTGGAATCCCATGAGGCAATCCATACCCTCAAAGTGACAAAAAAATACTGGCATGATGATGAAACTAGATATGTTTAAATCCTACGATAGAATGAATTGGAAATTCCTAAGGAAGATCCTGCTTTCCTTTCGCTTTGAATAAGAGTGGGTGGAGTGGGTCTTGAACCTATTTTCCTCCACCTTCTTCTCTATCCTAGTAAATGGCTCTCCATAGAAAACCTTCAACCCATCTAGGGGGATTCGTCAAGGAGACCCCTTGTCTCCCTTCCTATACATCATCCTAGCCAAAGGTCTTGGTCACAGCCTATCCCTGGACAAAAGGAAAGGATTCATTAAAGGGATCATACTACATTCGGAAGAAGAGGCCTTGTCCCATCTCTAGTTTTTGGATGATACATTGTTGATGTGTTTAACCATAGTGAAATAAGTGCAAGAGTTCAGAAGGACTCTAGACCTCTTTCACCTGGCCTCGACCACCATTATCAATCAGGAAAAATCCTAGGTATTATTATTCAACCCTCCCCTCTCGATCCAAAGACACCTGCAGACCCTGTTAGGATTTCAACCTTCCTCCCTCTCGACCAAATACTTGGGAGCACCCTCCTCTCCAAGGCCCTCCTTAATACTTCTTGGGAGGGAATCATCGCCAAACTGGAAGCCAAACTTAATAGATATATCCATTTCTTTATTTCTCTTCCAGTTCGAGTCCTCTTGGTCAAGTCTGTACTATCGAACCTCCCCCTATACCTCTTTCTGATCCTGACTGCAACCATGAAATTTCCTAAGAAGATCAGGATTTTGAAACGTAATTTTTTGTGGGTGGGGTGACGAAGGAAAAGAAATAGGAACTAGTGGTCAGGGATACTCTCTGTATACCCAAGAAAAAAAAGGAATTGGCCTCAAGGAACCCCAAGCAATAAGAAAATCCATCATTGCAAAACTCTGGTGGAGATGGGTGAAATCCCCCAATGTCCTATGGGAAAAACTATGGAAAGTTAAGTATGCTCCTTAGGATTTTTCGAAGGACCTGATCAGATCATAGGGAGATAGGACCATCTCCATGATCCGTAACAATGCCTCATGAAACCATACTCTGGTGAAATAACAATGATTTTGGGAAATGCATAACAGTCTCTTAGCCCTATTCTAGGGGGATACTTGGGACCAATTCCCTGTCTTGGGAAATGTGGAGAAATTACAGATTCTCCTTCATACTATGGAATGTGATAGGTGGTTTTAGGTGCACCATTACTGGCTAGGAAATCAGGACAATACATACCCCTTTGTACGAATACGAAAACCCTTAGAGGATTGGTCAGTTCAATGGATGGAGAATACAAGAAACTTGGTTACAAAGGCTCTGCTAGAATGACAGTTGGAGATTTGGGAAGGAGAAGACATCATAATATGGGGGAGAAATGGGGATGGTAAATTCAATATGAAAGAGGCTTATATAACAACGATGGGAATAGGGGAGAACTAAAGTCTCCCTCTATGGGGTAAAATTTGGAATGTTTCCTTCTGGCAAAAAATATCAACCTTTCTATGGTTGGTGGCGAGCAAAAAAATCCTAACCTGGGAACACCTCCTTTATAGAGGATTTGTGAGACTTTCCAAGTGTTTCCTTTATTTAGAATCCGAGGAAATCATGGATCACATGTTGGGTTCCTGTAGGTTAATGACCCAACTATGGGACCAAGGTGCAATGTTATTCAAGAAGATAGATTTAAGAAACCAAAATATCCAAGAAACCATATAATTTTGGACTAACACCCCCTTTGAAAACCAAATTCTAAATAGAGCATGGGAAACATTCCCGAGATTCCTCATGTGGAATGTATGGAAAGAGTGGAATAAAACAATTTTCAAAGGAAAATATCTTACTAGGGCCCAATTAAAGGAAACCATTAGTTCCAATGTGAAGGATTCCATTGTTGCAGCTCCCTGATTTCCCCAAAACCTTTAGCCAGAAGGGCCCAAGGTCCACATCTTCAAAAAATGGAATTTTGGTTCCTACGCTAAGCCAATTCAATCAAGGAAAATTTTGGCAAAGGTATACATCAGAGACTACTAGGTTCCCACACAAGAAGCATTCATAAAATTAAATTTTGGCAGTGCGTAGAAAGGTAACCCAGGGAAAGAAGGGGTGGGAGGTTTATTCAAGAACCATAGGGGAGAGGTGATTCTGGTTTATGCGTCAAACCTGGTATATTCTACCAATGATTTGACAAAACTAGAAGGACTCCTTTGTGGCATATAAATCACTCAGAAACATGGATTCCAGGCCCTGGAGGTAGAAGGGGTTTCACGTGTGCTTATCATGGCGTTGAGGAAAATTATGAATGAGGATGAACCAAGCAAGGTTTCAAAACACCTACATCTGATCCATGGGATAATAGAGTTCGGGATTACGATGAAGGCATTGGAAACCATCATCCCTGAGATGGTGCAAAAGAAAGTGAATTCAGTGGCAGACTGCATGGAGAATATAGTTGTCACAATGCATGATCGACATCGGCTTTGGTGGCCGGGGGACCCACTACCTGAACGGGTGTGAAAAAACTAGATAGGTGCTTCTAGATATACCTTTCCTTGTGGATGGATAGGAAAGAGGAAGGAATGACAACAACCCCGGTTAATATTTCAAGACATGAGGTGGGAAAGGATGAGAGGTGGCCCATAAATATTATGCAGGGAGGATATGATGGTATGTCACCTCATGAGAGACATCAAAGGTTTTAGAGGGAAGGTTTGGGATGGTTGTTGTGAGGTATATACCATACTTTTCATGCAAGGAAGAATCGATATTTCACTTGAGAGATGTAAAAAGTAATTAAATCCAACCTAGGAGAATGAGTGTCTTCTATCTTGGTGTTGCACACTTAAATGCCATACCACCAAATGTCACACTTAAGTATCGTATGAAACTTATTAAGTGTCACATGTGTTGGCATGTTTTACAGGCAGCATATGCTTGTCATTGATGGAAAGTACAACAATGATGATGGCTTGAGTACAACAGCGATGATCAACAGCGCAGTGATAATCGAGGAAGAGTAGCAACCATGATCGTTGGATCAAGGAGAACCTGCACGTTCTTTAAAGTGAAAGGAGTAGCGGGCTCACAAAATCCCGAAAGAAGGAGGACCATCCATCTTCAGGCAGGACACGTGGGGAAAGATCATCATTTCGCTGATTGAAGAGTCAAAGGAACGGGGTTCCCTAACCTCTCGAAATCGCGATATGCGAAATCGCAACTTAATCTAAGCTGTCAGATCAAGGTTTGATATGGACCATTGATCCCAGTCCATTTCGGAGTTTCACGGATCGAGATTTGGAGATGTCAAAGAATATTAACCATAGGAATCCTGAAATCGCGATATGCGAAATCGTGACTTAATCTAATCCGTTAGATCAAGGTTTGATCTAGATCATTGATCCCAGTCCATTTCGGAGTTTTGGAAATCAGGAGATGGAGAAGTCAGAGACTCTCAACATTAGGAGTCCTGAAGTGCCGAAATGCGAAATCGTGAAACAAGACACATCAACAAACCACGTCAGCTAAGAACATGTGGCACAACTAGGCAATGACAAGTGTCAAGATGATTCAACATTTTAGGGACTTGTAAGTCACGAATCAGAGTGACACGTGGTAGTTATTTGACACGTGTCAATCCACGTGTGACGTTAGCAGGTTTACATCACTTTGGAGTTTCAAAAATCGGGAGATGGAGATGTCAAAGAACTCCTACCATAGGAGTCCCGAATTCGTGAACCCCGAAATTGCGATATACGAAATCATGAAGACATCAGGACCGTCGAATCACTTAGAGTGCGGACCGTTGATCCGACTCCATTTCGGAGCTTCGGATATCGGGACATGGAGCATCAAGAGACTCTACCATGGGAGTGCCGAAATCTCGAAATGTCGAAATGTAAAACACGTTTTGGCTCAATATGTGGTTGCAGCCATTGGTCACATCGACAGAAGATGAAGGAAGGAGCTAGTTCAGATAAGCTCCATTTCAAATTTTTGGGGATCAGGACATGGACCGTAATGAAGTCATTACCATGGGGATCCCGAAATGGTGAAGTGCGAAATGGCGAAGTAAACAGAAGTTTCTATGAATTTAATCCAACGGTGCAAGTGAAGTTGAACAAGATCGCAGGGCTACTTTTGTGCCTCGCAGTGTAATTGCTAGAAACCATTGATGGTCTCTACCAGAGAATTTGAAGATACCTCTGTGTGATCACCAGAGGAGATGAAGAGTCTCTAAGATTTATCCAGTGAAGCAAGACGATTCTTAGGGGGATTGACAGATGGATGAGCGTTGAAGTCTGTAACTGAAATAGAAGGCATAAGCTCGACTGTGCCAGAGAAGACGAGGAGTCTCAACTGCCAGAGAGGTTGAGGAATCTCAACAGGACACCCAGTGATGCTGAACGTGTGGTGGGAACCACCAGAGAAGCTGAAGAGTTGCGATGATCAGGCAAAAGCACTCGAGATGTGTAGGAGATTGGTGGGGGCATGAGCATACAGAGGCATGGCAAATATTGCATGCACAAGGAGCACAAGGACAATAAGAATGTGGAACAAAGAAGAGATTAGGGTTGTTGTCACTGTGCAGGAGAATTGAGGTGTGTACAAGGAGGCAGAACGCAGGAGCAGAAATGCACAGTTGAGGAATGGTGCATTGAAGGGATATGGTGCATAGAGCATAAAATGCATAAGAACATAAAGTGCTAGAGGTGTGCAGAAGACACTGATGCAGACAGGGCAGAGCAGTGTAATAGAACAATGGCAGGGCTGGTAAGCCATTGAATAATTTTATATCGTTGTAATAAGTTTTAGTAACAAAGAATTTATAATTCAGGGTGGTTGGGAGGTTCTAGGGAGGACTAGTGTCCGCAAAGGTTCAAGTGGGTTCTTGAACACAGGGAGTTGGTGCTTCCTTCTAGTTGGTGCTAGAGAAACCAGGGGGTTGGTGCTTCCTTCTAGTGGGTGCTAGAGAAAACAGAGAGTTGGTGCTCTCAGCAAGTTGCAGCTTGCAAAAACAGAGGTTGTAGCCTCAAAATGAGTTGATGCTCATATGTATGATAATTTAAAGAATGTAGATAATACTTATCTTATAAAGAAAAATAGGTTTTTACCTTGTATGGGTTTCCTCGGGAATTATCTGTCTCTGTTTTTCTCATATATGTGACTGATGTTGAATGTGACTTTGTTTATTTCCCATTATTGTGATCATCATTGAGTGCCCTGTAAAGATTTTAAAAGAAGCATAATTGTTTAAGCACGATAACAACTGATTCACCCCCCCCTCTCAGTTGTCCAACAATTGGTATTAGAGTCGGCCCCTTTTTATCTAAGGGTAGATCCTAGAGCTTAAACATGTCAATCCATGAAGGAAATTCAACCAATAGGGCCCCTCTATTCAATGGAACAAACTTTTCCTTCTGGAAACTTAGAATGAGAACCTACATAATGGCTTTAGGTGCAGATGTCTGGGATGTGGTAGATACTGGTTATGTAAAGCCAGTTGTGCTAGCTAATAAGGATGACAAACTAGAATTTAGCTTCAACGCTAAGGCTATGAATGCTATTTTGAGTGGGTTTGCAGAAGCAGAATTCGTAAAAGTTATGCACCTAGGAACTGCCAAAGAAATGTGGGACAAACTCATTAGCAGCTATGAGGGTAATGAGAAGGTAAAGGATGCAAAGCTTCAAACCTACAGAATACAGTTTGAACAACTGAAGATGAAGGAAGATGAAACTGTTGGAAAATACTTTCTGAGAGTAGAAGAAATGGTAAATGTAATGAAGGCACTTGGTGAAACAATTGGGGAATCTTCTTTAGTTCATAAAATCTTGAGATCTCTCCCAGATAGGTTCAACCCGAAGGTCTCTGCTATAGAAGAACTTAATGATCTAAAAAATTTGCAGTTTGACCAACTTCTAGGAACATTGACTGCATATGAAATGAGAATAGTTAAAGATAAACCCACCTCCAGAGAAGCATCATTTAAAGCAGACAAGAATGAGGATTATGAGCTCAATGAAATTGAAGAAAAAATTGTGAAGAGACTGAAGAAGGGATCAGGAAAATACAAAGGTAAATTGCCTTTCAAATGCTTTAACTGTGGTAGGATAGGTCATTTTGCAAATAAATGTCCCCACAAAGGAAAGGATCAGACTTGTGATGATGAGGAGAAATACAAACACATAAATTTCTTTAAAGAAAATAACTTTAAGAAGAAAAGTCTTTGTGCAAACAATGATGACGATCCTTCAGATGATGAAGACAATGATTCATCTATTGAAGATAAACTAAATGACTTCATACTTATGGCCAAAGAGGACTATGATAATAATAACACAGGGAGTGATGTTAATGAAGAAGAAGATGTGGTTGACATGGAAGGAGAACTGATCAGTGCATTGGAAGAGATTGACAGACTAAGAATCAAGAAAAAAAAGCAAAGACAATTATTGATACAGTTCGAGAAAGACAATAAATAACCTAATGAATACCTTGTCCTACTAAAAGTAGAATTGGAAGAGGCAAAGAAAATCAAAGAGATTCTGAAACAACAACTATCATAAAAGAAGGCAAGATGTGAATCATTAGAACAAGAAGTAGTGAAAACAAGGAAAGAAATGGAGAAGTTTCAAGCCTTGTATAATCAGAATCTGTCAAGTATCAAAGCCTCAGAAGGATTAGTCACCATTCTGAATCAGCAAAGGAATCCAAAGTTGAAAAATGGTTTGGGTTATGAAGAGGGATCAAGCAGTGGGAAGCCACGAAATGAAGAACCCATCAAGTTTGTCAAAAGTAAAACCAATGACAATAACGAACCTACAGAAACAAAGGAAGACAATCAGCCGCCCAGGACGAGTAAAGAAAAAGGTGCTAGGATTGAATCTGTAGAACGAAAAAATAATTCTCTCTCTATTGAAAGACGTCATCAACAAGAAAGAAATCGATTTGCTCAAAGAAGACAACCATTTTCTAGGTACAAAGAATTTTTCTATGGCTATTGTTTCTACTGTTCTAACTTTGGTCACAAAGATGTAAATTGTTCCTTAAGACTTAAACATGAGAAATTAATATTTCAAAGGAATAAATACTTCCCACAACAAAGAATGATACAGTCAAGTAATAATCCTTTACAGACTGCAAATTGCCAAATTAAGTCTGGACACATACAACTAAGGAGACCAAGAAATAATCAACAGTCAATAAGTAGGAAACACTGCAACAATAAGTTTGACTTATTGAATAATGAGGTTGAATGCTACACCTGTCATAACT
>ML789514.1:485771-506006 GCA_009831015.1 Picea engelmannii | reverse complement strand
CACCTATGGTAACTGGATGTAAATTAATCAAGGATGATGATTCACCTGATGTTGATCAAAGCTCATATCGATCAATGATAGGAAGCCTGTTGTACATCACAACATCTCGCCCAGACATAATGCATGTTGTAGGAATGGTAGGACGATATTAGGCTACAACCAAACAGAGTCATTTGAAATCTATCAAAAGGATATTCAGGTATTTAAAAGAAACAATGAATTATGGTCTGTGGTATCCCAGAAATCAGAATTTTCAGTTAAATGCTTACTCAAATGCAGATTGGGAAAACTGTGTCGATGAGAGAAAAAGAACCAGTGGAGGAGCATTCTTCCTGGGTGATTCTTTAGTAGCATGGCTTAGTAAAAAGCATGGTTCCATTTCTTTATCAACCACATAGGCAGAGTACATTGCTGCTACTACCTGTTGAACTCAGGTATTATGGATGATTCAGACACTTTCAAAATTAGAGGTAAAATACACTGCACCGATCCCAATTCATTGTGATAACACTAGTGCCATCAGTGTGTCTAAAAATCCCGTCTTCCACACCAAGACCAAGCATATTCCCATAAAATATCATTTTCTGAGAGAGCAGGTCACCAATCGGATTGTTCAGGTCCATTACATTCCCACTACAGAACAAATTGCAGACACCTTTACTAAACCCCTAGCCAAGACACCTTTTGAATATCTCAGATAGAAGCTGGGTGTCATTTCGTCTCACACCTAAAAGAGTCCATCTTGTGAGGGGGATTTTTGTATTTTTTTTTGAATATCTAATGCCTCCTAAAATTAATGCAACAGCTCTGGGGGAGCATGTCTCTTCTTTGACATTGATGTCAAAGGGGGAGAAAAGAATTCGGGTGCCTTAGTTGCCATCAATGACAAATGGGGAGATTGTTGGCATGTTTTACAGGCAATGTATGCTTGTCATTGATGGAAAGTACAACAGTGATGATGGCTTGAGTACAACAACGATGATCAACAATGCAGTGATAATTGGGGAAGAGCAACAACCGTGATCGTTGGATCAAGGAGAACCTGCACGTTCTTTAAAGTGAAAGGAGTAGCGGTCTCACAAAATCCTGAAAGAAGGAGGATCGTCCATCTTTAGGCAAGACACGTGGGGAAAGATCGTCATTTCGCTGACTGGAGAGTCAAAGGAACGGGGTTCCCTAACCTCTCGAAATCACGATATGCAAAATCGCAACTTAATCTGAGTTGTCAGATCAAGGTTTGATCTAGACCGTTTATCCCAGTCCTTTCAGAGTTTTGCGGATCGAGAGTTGGAGATGTCAAAGAATATTAACCACAAGAATCCTGAAATCGTGATATGCGAAATCGTGAATTAATCTAAGCCGTCAGATCAAGGTTTGATCTGGACCATTGATCCCGGTCCATTTCGGAGTTTCAGAAATCGGGAGATGGAGAAGTCAGAGACTCTCAACATTAGGATTCCTAAAGTGACGAAATGATAAATCGCGAAACAAGACACATCAACAAACCACGTCAGCTAAGAACATGTGGCACAACCAGGCAATGACAAGTGTCAAGCTGATTCAACATTTCAGGCACATGTAAGTCACGAATCAGAGGGACACGTGGTATTTATTCGACATGTTTCAATCCACGTGTGACGTCAGCAGGTTTACATCACTTCGGAGTTTCGGAAATAAGGAGATGGAGATGTCAAAGAACTCCTACCATAGGAGTCCCGAAGTCGCGAACCCCGAAATCGCGATATACGAAATCATGAAGACATTAGGACCGTTGAATCACTTAGAGTGTGGACCGTTGATACGAATCCATTTCAGAGCTTCGAATATCGGGACATGGAGCATCAAGAGACTCTACCATGGGAGTGCCGAAATCCCAAAATGCCGAAATGCGAAACACGTTTTGGCTCAATCTGTGGTCGCAGCCATTGGTCACATCAGCGGAAGATGAAGGAAGGAGCTAGTTCAGATAAGATCCATTTCGGAGTTTCGGGGATCGAGACATGGAGCGTAATGAAATCATTACCACGAGGATCCTGAAATGCCGAAGTGCGAAATGGTGAAGTAAACGGAAGTTTCTATGAATTCAATCCAATGGTGCAAGTGAAGTTGAACAAGATCGCAGGGATACTTTTGCGCCTCGCAGTGTAACTGCTAGAAACCATTGATGGTCTCTGCCAGAGAATTCAAAGAGACCTCTGTGTGATCTCCAGAGGAGATGAAGAGTCTCTAAGCTTCGTCCAGTGAAGCAATACCATTCTTAGGGGGATTGACAGATGGATGAGCGTTGAAGTCCGTAACTGAATCATAAGGCATAAGCTCGACTATGCCAGAGAAGACGAGGAGTCTCAACTATTAGAGTGGTTGAGGAATCTCAGCAGAACACCCAGTGATGCTGAATGCATGGTGGGAACCACTAGAGAAGATGAAGAGTTGCAATGATCAGGAAAAAGCACTTGAGATGTGCATGAGATTGGTGGGGGTGTGAGCATGCAGAGGCATGGAAAATATTGCATGCATAAGGAGCACAGGGACGATAAGAATGTGGAACAAAGAAGAGATTAGGGTTATTGTCGTTGTGCAGGAGAATTGAGGTGTGTACAAGGAGGCAGAACGCAGGAGCATAAATGCACAGTCGAGGAATGGTGCATTGAAGGGATATGGTGCATAGAGCATAAAAGGCAGAAGAACAGAAAGTGCTAGTGGTGTGCAGAAGACACTGATGTAGATAGGGCAGAGCAGTGTAACAGAACAACGACAGGGCTGGTAAGCCATTGAATAATTTTATATCACTGTAATAAGTTTTAGTAACAAAGAATTTATAATTCAGGGTGGTTGGGAGGTGCTACGGAGGACTGGTGTCCTCAAAGGTTCAAGTGGGTGCTTGAACACATGGAGTTGGTGCTTCCTTCTAGTTGGTGCTAGAGAAACCAGGGAGTTGGTGCTTCCTTCTAGTTGGTGCTAGAGAAACCAGGGGGTTGGTCTTCCTTCTAGTGGGTGCTATAGAAAACAGAGAGTTGGTGCTCTCAACAACTTGCAACTTTCAAAAACAGAGGTTGTAGCCTCACAATGAGTTGGTGCTCATATGTATGATAATGTAAAGAATGTAGATAATACTTATCTTATAAAGAAAAAGAGGTTTTCACCCTGTATGGGTTTCCTCGGGAATTATTTGTCTCTGCTTTTCTCATATATGTGACTGATGCTGAATGTGCCTTTGTTTATTTCACATTATTGTGATCATCATTGAGTGCCCTGTAAATATTTTAAAAGAAGCATTATTGTTTAAGCACGATAACAACTGATTCACCCCCCGCTCTCAGTTGCCCAACAACATGCACTTTATCAAGTGTTGTATGCACCTTACTAAGTGTCGCATGCACTTTATTAAGTGTTGCAACTTTGACACCATGGAAGAACATTTGTCACAATTCCTAGTCATTGTGGAGGAGAAAAACTCATCATGAGAAGGTCGAAATGATACCTTTTACCTTGATATTTTGACCATTTTTGAAGGTCAACGCTCCCATGCCCATGTATACATTAGTAGAAAAAAACACATCTTTGATAAGATAGCTGGAGCAGCTTATCAATCTAAAGAAGATTTGGAAAAACAATATGCAGAGAAAGGAAATATGGCTATGGGTGAGATGAGGGAGTTAGTCCCTGAAGTGGAAAACATTTCTCAGCACAAGTCTTCTCTGTTCACAGTAATAGATATAGAGAAGAGGACCTTTAATATAGCAGTTGCAGACGAAGAAAAAGTATCTGAGATCAAGATAATGTATGACAACATCAGTGCTCCAGTCAAAGTCAAATTCCACAGGAATACTAGTGATATGTTATATTCTGATTACTTCGGTCTAATATTGAAGAGTTCAAAGCTATCATTTTATGAAATAAAATTGGAAGGGAAGTTGATGCAAGAAAAGACATCCAGTAGAGCTTGGAAAACTCAGGTCAAGAGACTGGAATCTGAAGGCCCCTAAGGGGTGAAATCCTCTTTGGATGAGAAGGACAAATTGATTCAAAGCCTAAAGAAGAAACTGAAAATGTCTACCATAGAGCATCCACAAACAACAAAATTGATTTCTCTAGAACAAGAAAAGGAAGCATTTCGACAAGAGGAATTGAACTGCAAGGCTAGGGTATTACATCTAGAACAAGAAAAGGTGAATTGGTCACAAGGACAAACATAACTGGTGAACAAAGTTGTAGTTGTACCTCCTGCTGTAGAAGCTAGGCCAATAACTGATGGAATTTTCCAGGTTATGTCACAAGTTAGCCTGAAGGTAGGAAAATTAAGGGGTTAAAGGGAGACATAGAGAAATTGAAGCAGGAAATGAAAACAAAGGATGAAAGAATGACTCAATTTCAAAAGGAGAATCAAGCCTTGCAGGAGAAGATAGAGAAGTTAAAAATAAGATTAAGAGGAAAAGGATTGTTGCAGGGAGCCAAACACATCATCTAGGATTCTATAGCTACTAAAGAAACCAATTTTAGAGTGTATTTAAACTTCATCAATGATAAAGACAACATAGCCATCACAACTAGAAGCAGGTGCACTGTTGTGAATGAGACCTTAGCAAACAAACCATCAGAGTGGGCCCAAAATACCATAAACCTGCTCAACTCCATCCCTACTGCAAAACTTCAGACCATTTGGGTCAAATATAGAACTAAACTGATCTTGTGGGCCAGGAGGGTTATTTCCAAACATAACCTACTAAAATCAGTGCAAACTAAGGCCACACAGATAGAGAAAAGTGTGCAATAATTCAAGGATCTGTTTGAAGAATTGTTCATTAAATGCCTCCCACCATTTTGGGATGGCAAAGGAAAATTTTATGATCAGGGAGAATACAACTCTCGCCTCACTCAGTGCAAAATGGATCACTCCAAATTTGAAAACCTAGAGGAAACCCTGAAAGGAGAAACCCTGGTTGAACATTTGATTACATATTTCGAGATGTAAATTCAGTTCACAACAATGAATATTGGACTACCAGTCATGACATATGCCTCCTGCATTGACTTGGAGATCCTAATCAAAGAAATGATGGATTATGATATCCCTTATGGCTTGCAATGGAAGGAGATAGTATGGCTAGGTAAAACAAAGTGTAGTAATATGTCCAAGCGTAATATGTCTGATAATATAGGAAATAAGATACCATTCCTTGAAGCAGTTCAATCCACTATAGTCCCTTACGCTGTCGATATGGCTTTCCCTTTTCCCGAATTCATAGGTTGATGCGCAGAGAAGTATTAGTAGGAAGAGAAAGTCATCGTCAATAAACAGGGGTCTGAGGTCCTGTGTAGGGTATAAATTCTATCAATTTGAGGTGCCCTTGACATACCAGAGTCTTTATCCATAGTGTTTGAACCTTTCGAGGAAGAAAATATAATTAGGGTCTACAGGGAGTGTCCATCAAAAGTTAAAGATCTATTTTTACAGACAATTTTCAAACCAGAGCATCTTTTAGAAAGTCTGTCTTTGCCAATGAATGTGAGTATAATGTTTATTGAGATCCAATGGGATTGTTCCCTCCTGAGTCAAATTTTAGGTCTAGATAATGAAAAACATGTGGTTGAGGTCATGTTGGGTTTTCTGTCGGCATTTTTTCAGTCAGAGTCTAGTTCATTAGTCCATGTTAGTTTTGATCAATTCATAGATGATAATATCCATAAACAACTAGTGAATTTTCTCTCTCTAAGACATTTTAGATATTATACATAACTGTTGAAGATTTTCTTGGAAACAAATAAGAGATAATTTCCTGAAGAAGCATTCATATCAACTGAATGTAAGAGGATCACATTGCTCATCTTCATCAACAAAGTCATGTCCAAGGTTTACAGTTTGATCTTCAACACCAGCCTACCTAGAGTTCTGGATGACATGAGGAGCTATTTACAGCCAAATCCATAAATTTGTTTGACTGACAAAAATAATGATAGAGGTAAACTACAAACCAAGTTTAGAGATTGGTATTAGCCTTCTCAGATCAGAGAGGGCTCTCTCGTTTCACTTGGTGTTTCTTTGACAATCAATGGCTAGTTTTTTTTTTTTAATTTTTTTTTTTTTTTATAAATTTGCTGGAAAGGAAGGGGAGGGACACTTAGAGCTATGGAGTCAAACTTCAAAAATTGAATGGAAACATTGACTTGTATGTAAAAATATTCAAAGGATAAAGGCTAAATGAGGCGATAATTCTGAGTTATAATTTGTAAATTTGCAGAGTGTAGGAAGAAAAAGAAAACATATAACTTCATCAGAGCATTAAATAAACGAATTCTGAATTAGTTAGGAAGAACTTAACAAAGTTTAAATTGCTTCAGTCAAGAGCATCAAAAGATGAATTCTAGGACTTTGACTATCCAATTTAAACAAAAGATAGTGAAAAAGAAATCAGAAATACAGGAAATACATACAAAGAGAGGAGACAAAACTCAAATCACCACCATTAGAATCTTTTCATGGAAACTTCAAAGACTTCTGCATATGTATTTAATTCAACTTCAGAAAATTACAATTGAGTTCCGAACAACTAAAATTCTTCCCTTGCACTTCTACCAACATTAATACATTTGGAACCTCTAATACTTATACAATTTGAGTTCCTTCAGTTTGAAACCGATTATAATAGTTGATTTGAAATGTTTTAGCTTCTAACAAATAATTACAATAATTACAAATGACAGTTTCCGTGTTGGGAACGATCACAATGATTAACAAGGAAACGTTTGATGCTCTAGCTTCTAACTCTTTTGACGTTTCCGCTTCTTTCTTTGCCACTTGTTCTATTTTGGTCTTCTGTCTGATCTTCCATCTTCAGTGACACCTGTACACCATTTACTAGTACCCGGAAAACTACACTTTGTGTTACCCAACCGTACTATCTCCTTCCATCGTAATTTAGAAGGGATATAATAATCCATCATTTCTTTGATTAGGATCTCCAGGTCAATGTAGGAGGCATATGTCATGAATGGTAGTCCAATCAACATTGTTTTGAACTGATTCAAAATCTCAAAATTTGTAGTCAAATGTTCAACCAGGGTTTCTCCTTTCAATTTTTCCTCTAGGTTTTCAAATTTGGAGTGATTCATTCTGCACTGAGTGAGGCAAGAGTTTTATTATTCCTGATCATATAATTTTCCTATGCCATCCCAAAATGGTGGGAGGCCTTTAATCAACAATTCTTCAAAAAGATCCTTGAATTCTTGCACACATTTATCCATCTGTGTGGCCTTAGTTTGAACTGATTTTAGCAGGTTATGTTTGGAAATAACCCTCCTGGCCCAGATGATCAATGTAGTTTTATCTTTGACCCCAACAATCTGAAGTTCTGCAGTAGGGATGGAGTTGAGCAGGTTTATGGAATTTTGGGCCCACTCTGATGGTTTCTTTTCTAAGGTCTCATTCACAACAGTGCACCGTCTTTTGATTGTGATGGCTATGCTGTCTTTATCATTGATGAAGTTTAAATACACTCTGAAGTTGGTAGCTTCAATAGCTATAGAATCCCAGATGATGTGTTTGGATCCCTGCAACAATACTTTGCCTCTTAATCTTATTTTCATCTTGTCTATCTTCTCCTGCAAGGCTTGATTCTCCTTTTGAAATTGAGACATTCTTTCATCCTTTGTTTTCATTTCCTGCTTCAATTTCTCTATGTCTCCATTTAACCCCTTGATTTATCCTACCTTCAGGCTAACTTGTGACATAGCCTAGACATGTCCATCACTACTTTATTCAATTTTTATATCTATCCTTGTGACCAATTCACATTTTCTTGTTCTAGTTGTAATACCCTAGCCTTGTAGTTCAATGCCTCTTGTTGAAATTCTTCCTTTTCATGTTCTAGAGATACCAATTATTTTGTTTGTGGATTCTCTGTGGCGGACAATTTTAGTTTCTTCTTTAGGCTTTGAATCAATTTCTCCTTCTCATCCAATGAGGATTTCACCCCTTGGGGGCCTTCGGATTCCAGTCTCTTGACATGAGTCTGCCAAGCTCTGTTGGACGCCTTTTCTTGCCTCAACTACCCTTCCAATTTTATTGCATAAGATAACAGCTTTGAATTCTTCAAGCTTAGACCCAAGTAACCAGAGTACAACATATCATTGGTATTCCTGTGGAATTAGACTTTTCTGGAGCACTGATGTTGTCATACTTTATATTGATCTCAGATACTTTGTCTTCATCTGCAACTGCTATATTAAAGGTCCTCTTATCTATATCTCTTATTGTGAGCAGAGAAGACTTTTGCTGAGAAATATTTTCCACTTCAGGGACTAACTCCCTCATCTCACCCATAGCCATATTTCCTTTTTCAACATATTGTTTTTCCAAATCTTCTTAAGATTGATAAGTTGCTCAAGATATCTTATCAAAGATGTGTTTTTTGCTACTAAACATTCTTGAGATGCCTTCACTTTGGAGATTTCTTCCCTTTTCAACTTCTACAGTCCTAGTACCACTCTCCACCATATCGATATTTACTTGTTCTTTAGGTTCCTCCTCCTCTAGATCCACTATCTGTGGGAACTGTTTAATATTCATCTTCTTAGGGGAAATCTGTTGATCATTGGTTCCCATGGCCTCTGAATTGCTTCTCTTTTTGTAAACACTTACTTTGGGGACTTTGAATATCATCTTCTGAGGAGCTTGTTCTGTTTGACTCTATTGTAGGGTTCCCTCCACTTGCTGTGTTTGAGATGGTTGCAAGATTGCTTCCATATCAACACGGACTTCTAGATTTGCTAACTTATTAAAACCCTCAACATGTTCATGCTCCTAAGGGGCATATTTTTTCATCAGTCTTCTCTTGGATATGATATGATGTGGATCATATCTTCTTCCATGTATTTATGCAAAACCAAACTCTTTGAGATTTGCTTGGATTTGAGATAAACATGATCTAGTTTTGACAATGAAGGGTCCAATGATAAAAGGGAACTTGAGGTTGGAGGCTTTGTGCAATTTCAAGAAATGCTATGTCTTCGATATGATTCTTTGTTTGATGAATACAAGGGAAAAGACTATGGGGGTTAGAAAAATAGGCAAAAGATAGGGGGATTCATGAAAACCATAAACCCAAACCATTGTTGAATACATGAACAATACCCAGTCCCCCACTTTGTTTTCTAGATTTGGATGTAAATAGCTCCTCATGTCATCCATAACTCTAGGTAGACTGGTGTTGAAGATCAAACTGTAAACCCTGTACATGACTTTGTTGATGAAGATGAGCAATGTGATCCTCTTACATTCAGTTGATATGACTGTTTCTTCAGGAAATTCTCTCTTATTTGTTTCCAGGAAAATCTTAAGCAAGTATGTATAATATCTGAAATGTCTTAGAGAGAGAAAATTCATTAGCTATTTATGGATATTATCAGCTATGACTTGATCAAAACTGACATGGAATGATGGACTAGAATCTGACTGAAAAAATTCCAACAAGAAACCCAACATGACCTTGACCACATGTTTGCCATTATCTAGACCTAAAATTTGAGTCAGCAGGGAATAGACCCATTGGAACTCAATAACCATTATACTCACATTCAATAGAAAATACAGACTTTTTGAAAGATGCTCTGGTTTGACAATTGCCTGTAAAAATAGATCTTTAACTTCTAATGGAAACTCCCTGTAGACCCTAATTAGATTTTCTTCCCCAAAAGGTTCAGACACTGCAGAGAAATAATTTAGTATGACGAGGGCACCTCGAATTGATAGACTCTCTACCCTACACAGGACCTCGGACCCCTGTTTATTAACGACGACTTTCTCTTTCTGTGAATACTGCTCTGCGCACCAACCTATGAATTCGGGAAAAGGGAAAGCAACCTCGACAACATAAGGGACTATAGTGGCTTGAACTGCTTCAAGGAATGGTATATGCTTGGAGGAGATGTTGCAACACCAACATTGGATTGTAAGTTCTTCACTATGGCTTTGTATTAATACATAACTTGGCCTACTCCCTTCATGTTTTGTGTCATTTGTTACATGCATGTCTATTGTTGTTAAAGCCGTCATAGATAGATTTATTGTTGATCTAAAAAATCCTTAGATGTTGATAATTTTAAATACACATAAACATCTACTTGACCTTTGAAATAAAATGATCGCTTGACTTTTTGTAAATTACATGTGAAGAACTTATCTAACTAAAATACACTTTCATGATAAATAACTTGCAAATAATTTAACTTGAAATTAAAAAAAATAATATAATCACATACACAAGTTGGAAAAAGCTGAGTTCACCCAATTTGGGCTACCTCTCCGGGTCTACTTCTAATAGAGACTATTTATATTAATGCTCAAATGCGTGTGTTTTACAATGACATTTTTACATGTTCCTATAATGCAAAAACAGAGTGCATCATTGAATGCCTGGCAAAAAATTGTGCAAAATTGATATAAAATACTTGAAAATCCATCAAGGTACCCCTTGGCATGCTTTACGGTGTAAACTCAAAACTTGTGTACCCTCGGACATGAATTATGAGTCCACTCTGCATTAATTGTGTGTTTTCTACCTTGGTCTATGTTCCATTAAATATGGCATGAGCCCCTTAACCACCTTTGAAACTTATGGGCAACCTTTAATTATATTTTGTTACATAGTTATAGCTAACCAAGAATAATGGATAGTTGGTTAGTGAAGGTTGTTTAAGTCTTTGCTATAGTTTGCAGGTCGGGGGTTCCATTCCTACTGACGACCATATATCCCATGGATTTTTGTTGGTGCATTTACTATATATAATACATAGTTTAAAACCTTCCACATGATTTTCGGGATCATGTTATATTCTTATAACACATATAACTATATGTTATAAACAACATATATAAGTGTAACTCCCGCACAAATTTTGGTGATAGCCCCATGTCCCAATGGAATGGTTACATGGTATGGAAATGGACTAAGGGATAAGGGTCGAGGGATTAGGCCCTCATCCCTTTAGCCACCCAAATGAACCTTTACACACACACACACACACACACACACACACACACACACACACACACATATATATAGTTTGCCACTTATAGGTTAAGAACTATTGCATGGCATGTTGGTATTGGGGTAATATGTTAAGGATTATGTAGGTTATGGAGGTCATGGTTTAGACCCTCATCGACTCCATAAATTTTAATGCATATCAACCAATATTTCCCAATGGGAGGCTGCCACATGGCAGCCTCTCATTGGCTCTCTTGTCACATGCCATTCAACAATTCATCCATTGGTTGCCAACTCAACTGCCCAGTCACTATACAATCAATCCATGTGGCACCTTGGGTGTGGCCACGTCACCTGTATGGTTGTTCCACGTGTCACCCTTGCATTAGTGATAGACGTCACCCTTTTATGCCTTTGACTTTGACTTTGACATGAACATTGACCGCTCATAACTTTTGCATACTAACTCTGTTTGAGGTTAAATTTGCACTATTGGAAAGATATCGCTGAGCTCTACGCATTGATGGTGTTTTCGATATGTTTTGAAGAATTTGAGGTTTTATCATTTCTGGACCATTTTGGACCTCTATGGATGTTCCATATCTTTTGAGACCTCTGTGATCATTCTTGGATCCTCCTGGATCATTCCTCCCCATTGGAATACTTTTTGACCTCCAAAAGTTTCAATTACTTAGTAACTAAATGAGGGTAGAGTTACCTCACCCTTCCGATCTCCATCCATTTGGATTTACTTGGTTTTTCCCCCTTAATACTAACTCGAAGATATTCCACATCACCTCGTTGTGAAGTTCTGATCCTTCTATCAAGAATGACATCATCATGTAGCTCGTCCAAATATTCTGGAGCAAAATCATCAACTGTTGGAACTTGAATACTTTCATCTTTATCCATAATCATAGGAGGCTCATAAATCTTTGAATTCGCATCATTTACCATTGAATACATTTGCATGTGGGTTGGTAGATCCAAACAAAAGGCATTAGTACCAATCTTCTCTAAGATATTGAACATACCATATCGGATTGGCCTTATCTTTTTACCTTCACCTTTCATTCTAACTTTGCTTATATGTAACCATACTCGATCACTAACTTCAAACTAATGATATACAAAATGTTTGTCATTCCTTGCCTTATACTTGGCTTGGATATTCTCCAATTGATCTTGTAATTCTTGATGTACCTGTTGAATTATTAGAATGAAACTTTTATCTTTATCTATATCATCCCATCCATCTTCTTTACCTGCTTCTCCAAAAACAAATTCCATAGGTGATTTAGGAAAGTACCCCAAATATACTTCAAAAGGAGTTTTCTTAGTATACGAATGCATGGCATGATTATAGGCATGTTGGATATAAGGTAATTGTTCATACCATAATTCATGATGCTTGTTGCAATATCCTTGAAGTAGATGTACCATTGTTCCGTTCACCCCCTCTGTCTATCCATCTATCTATGGATGAAAAGTTGTGTTCTTCTTCAACTTAGTGTCCATTATCTCCCATAAATGAGAATTGTTTTTTCCAAAAAAGTGAGAGTCTCGATATGAAATGATATATGTTGGAAGTCCAAAATGAACCCATACATTATCAAAGAACATTTGTGTTGTTTGTTTAGCCGTGACATGTTTCTTGCATGACATTAGAATACACAACTTATTGAATCTATCCACCATGACATATAGATAATCATGACATATCATGGACATCGGAAAACCCCCTACAAAGTCCATGGAGATACTTTCCCACAGATGTGAAGGTACCGAAAGTGGTGTATATAACCCTAGATTTTTGTTGCTAGGCTTACTTGTGGAACACATGACACACCCTTTAATATACTTGGAAATTGTCTCGTTTATCTAAGGCCAATAAAAATACCTCTATAATTGTGAAATTGTCTTACCAACCCCGAAATGAACAAATATGAGAGATGTATGAGCTTCTCTGATTACATTTACTCTTTCCTCTCTTGGTATACACAATTTTCCAAGATGATATAAGAAATTTTCATGCATATAATAATTTGACCATTGATTGTTGTGAGTTAATGAATCATATATTTCTTTAAAATCATCATCCTTATCATAGTGTTTTGCATAAATTTTACCTGCTAAAGGATTATACCTGAGTATTGTATATGCATTAATTATTGGTCTTGATAACATATCTACAACCTTATTATGAATACACTTCTTATACTTGAATACCATATCAAACTTTTGTAGAAACCCCATCCACCTGAAGTGTCGTGATTTGTGTAGCTTGGTCTGTGACTGCAAATACTGTAATGTTTGATGATCTGTATGAATTATTGTTTCATTTCCCATTAATTAATATTTCCATTTATTTACACTTTGTACCAACGCATACAATTCCTTATCATATGTTGGATAGTTAATCACAACTTGAGTGAAAGTTTCAGAATGATAACATATAGGTTTACCTAGTTGCATCAAGACTGTGCCCATGGATTATCTTCTTGCATCATTTTGAATCTCAAATGGATGTTGTAGATATGGCAGAGCTAATATTGTGGTGTTTCTTATATTTTCCTTCAATGTCTCGAATATTTTCTAATGCTTTCCTCCCCATTGAAATACTTGTTTAAAACTTGTTAATGCTTGTAGAGGTGCTGCTATGTACGAGAAAATAGCAATAAATTTTCTCCAGTACTGTACTGATCCTAAGAAGCTCTTGACTTCATTGGAAATATTTGGCTTGGGCCATTTCAAAATGAATTCTAACTTTATCTGTCCATTCCCTATCTTGGAAGGTGCTACTATCTATATTTAACTGTCCATTCCCTACATTGTAACCCAAATATACCAGAGAAGTTTTACATTAGAATAGTGTGACGGAGATATGAATGCATGCCACCAATATACTTCAGAATAGTTTCATGAGTATACAACATAATTCCTAGGGATAATTCCTTCTTTTTTAATTCATGTGTATATTCTTGAATATTCTAGCATTTACCCTGTCTTAGATGCTGCCACTCAATCATTGTCATCTGTGTATGTGCCAGTGGATAGAATTGTTTTCTTATAGCCTTAGTAAACTTATCCCAAGAAGAGATTATTTTACATTTTTGAACAAAATCAACTTGCATCTTCCTCTCCCACCATATTAAGGCAATGCCACTTAGTCGAAGAGAATCTAATTGTATCTTTGCATCCTCATCTATGATATTTTGAACCCTACAATATACCTCTATCTGGTTGATCTAGTTGTCTCGACATTCAATTCTCCATCATAGGTCGACAACTTGAACTTAACATACAATTTTAGTAATGGAAGATTATGCTCAGAATTCTTACAAGACTTATTTTGATGAGAAGAATCTTTACTTGCTTCAGAAGAAATTGATGATGATAATGAGGAAGGAGAAGGGGGCTTTGAAGGTCCACTGCCTTCACCTCCTCCTTCTTCTTTTACCAAAGATTCTCTGCTTGTAGGATTTTGAATTCTTTGTTCTAACTTATCTATTGTTTTTTTTAGTGATTGAAGCATGGCTCTTATCTCTTCATGACTCATGGGATGATCTTCTTCTTCTCCTTTTTCCGAATCCATCTTATGTCGTCGAAATATCTTTTCAATTTAAGACTTATAACTTGTAATTTTTCCTTTGAAAAGTTTGATTTTGGGTCTTGTAAGCATTCACTTGAAAAATACTTGTCAAACCTGCTCTGATACCAACTTGATTGGAAAAATCCTTAGATGTTGATAATTTTAAATACACATAAACATATACTTGACCTTCGAAATAAAATGATTGCTTGATTGTTTTGCAAATTACATGTGAAGAAATTATGTAACCAAAATCCACTTTAATGATACATAAATTGTACATAATTGAACATGAAATGGACAACAATAATATAATCACATACACAAGTTGGAAAAAGCAGAGTTCACCCAGTTTGGGCTACCTCTCTGGGTCCACTTCCAATAGAGACTTTTTATATTAATGCTCAAATGCTTGTGTTTTACAATGAAATTTTTACAGGTTGTTCTAATGTAGAAACAAAGTGCATCGTTGAAATCCTGGAAACAAATCATGCAAAATTGATATAAAATACTTGAAATTTAGTCAAGGTACCCCTCACCATGCTTTACGATGTAGCCTCAAAACTTGTGTACCATCGGGAATGAATTATGAGGCAACTTTGCATTAATTGTGTGTGTTCTGCCTTGGTCTGCACGTCATTAAATCAGGCGCAAACCCCTTAACCACCTCTCAAACTTATGGGAAGACTTTAATTATATTTTGTTACATAGTTTTAGCTAACCAAGAATAATGGATAGTTGGTTAGTGGAGGTTGTTTAGGTCTTTGCTATAGTTGGTGGGTCAGGGGTTCCATTCCCACCGACCACCATATATCTCGTGGATTTTTGTTGGTGCATTTACTATATATAATACATAGCTTAAAACCCTTCGCTTGATTTTTGTGATTATGTTATATTGTTATAACACATATAACTATATGTTATAACACATATAACTATATGTTATAAACAAAAAATATAAGTGTAACTCCCGTGCGAATTTTGGTGATAGCCCTGTGTCCCAATGGAATGGTACATGGTAAGGAAATGGACTAAGGGATAAGGGTCAAGGGCTTAGGCCCTTGACCCTTTAGCCACCCAAATGAACCTTTACATAAATTTATATATATTGTTTTCCACTTATATGTTAAGATCTATTGCATGGCTTGTTGGTAGTGGGGGCTATGTTAAGGCTTATGGAGGTTATGGAGGTCGCGAGTTCGACCCCCGTCGACTCGATAAATTTTAATACATATTAAACAATATTGGATATCATAACATGGCAACCTCTCATTGGCTCTCTAATGCCACATTCCATTCAACAATTCTTCCATCGAATGCCAACTCAATTACCCAATCACTGTACAATCAATCCACGTGGAACCTTGGGGTGTGGCCACATCACCTGTATGATCGTGCCATGTGTCACCCTTGCAGTGGTGACACGTGTCTCCCTTTTACCCCTTTGACATTCATATCAATTGAATGAAAGAGGATCACATTGCGCATCTTCATCAACAAAGTCATATCCAGGGCTTACAGTTTGATCTTCAACACCAGCCTACCTAGAGTTTTGGATGACATTAGGAGCCATTTACAACCAAATCCATAAATTTGTTCAGCTGATAAATAAAATGACAGAGGTAACCTACAAAGCAACTTTAGAGTTGGGTACTAGCCTGCTCAGCTCAAAGAGGGATTTCTCATGTCACTTGGTGTTTCTTTGACAATCAATGGCTAGGTTTTGTTATTTTGGGTATTGTTTAATAAATTTGTTGGCAAGGAAGGGGAGGGACACTTAGGGCTATGGATTCAAACTTCTAAAATTTAATGGAAACATTGAATTGTCTGTAAAAATCTCCATAGGATAAAGGCTAAATGAGGTGATAATTTTGAGTTATAATTTGTAAATTTGCAGTGTAGGAAGAAAAATAAAACATATAACTTCATCAGAGCATTAAATAAATGAATTTTCAATTAGTTAGGAAGAACTTAACACAATTTAAATTGCTTCAGTTGAGAGCATCACAAGATGAATTATGGGCCTTTGACTATCCAATTTAAACATAAGACAGTGAAAAAGAAATAAAAAATACAAGAAATACATACAAAGAGAGGAGACAAAACTCACATCACCACCATTAGAATATTTTCATGGAAACTTCAAATACTTTTGCATATGTATTCAATTCAGCTTCAGAAAATTACAATTGAGTTTCCGAACAACTAAAATTGTGCCCTTGCACTTCTGCCAAAATTAATACATTTTGAACCTCTAATACTTATACAATTCGAGTTCCTTCGGTTTGAATCCAATTACAATAGTTGAACTGAAATGTTTCAGCTTCTAGCAAATGATTACAATAATTACAAAGGATAGTTTTCGTTTTGGGACCGATCACAATGATTAACAAGGAAATGTTTGATGCTCTAGCTTCTAACTCTTCTGACGTTTCAACTTCTTTATTTGCCACTTGTTTTGTTCTAGTATTTTGTCGGATCTGCCATCTTCAGTGACACTTGTACATTATCTAGTCGTAACTGGAAAACTGCACTTTGTTTTACCCATCCGTACTATCTCCTTCCATTGCAAGTCAAAAGGGATATCATAATCCATCATTTCTTTGATTAGGATCTCCAGGTCAATGCAGGAGGAATATGTCATGACTGGTAGTCCAATCTTCACTGTTTTGAACTGATTCAAAATCTCAAAATCTGTAGTCAAATGTTCAACCAGGGTTTCTCCTTTCAGGTTTTCCTCTAGGTTCCCAATTTGGAGTGATCCATTTTGCACTGAGTGAGGCGAGAGTTGTATTCTTCCCGATCATATAATTTTCCTTTGGCATCCCAAAATGGTGGGAGGCCTTTAATGAACAATTATTCAAACAAATCCTTGAATTCTTGCACACTTTTCTCCATCTGTGTGGCCTTAGTTTGAACTGATTTTAGCAGGTTATTCTTGGCAATGACCCTCCTGGACCAAATGATCAATGTAGTTCTATCTTTGACCCCATCGGTTTGAATTTTTGTAGTAGGGATGGAGTTGAGTAGGTTTATGGCATCTTGGGACCACTCTAATGGTTTCTTTGCTAAGGTCTCATTCAAAACAATGCACATGCTTCTGGTTGTGATGGATATGTTTTCTTTATCATTGATGAAGTTTAAATACACTCTGAACTTGGTAGCTTCAGCAGTTATAGAATCCCATATGATGTGTTTGGCTTCCTGCAACAATCCTTTGCCTCTTAATCTTATTTTCAGCTTGTCTATCTTCTCCTGCAAGGATTGATTGTCCTTTTGAAATTGAGCCATTCTTTCATCCTTTGTTTTCATTTCTTGCTTCAATTCTCTATGTCTCCCTTTAACCCCTTGATTTCTCCTACCTTCAGGCTAACTTGTGACATAGCCTAGAAAAGTCCATTAATGTCTGACCCAGCTTCTATAGTAGGAGGTACAACTACAACTATGTTCAACAGTTCTATCTATCCTTGTGACCAATTCACCTTTTCTTGTTCTAGCTGTAATACCCTATCCTTGTAGTTAAATGCCTCTTCTCAAAATGCTTCCTTTTCCTTTTCTAGAGAAAACAATTCTGTTGTTTGTGGATGCTTTGTGGCAGTCATTTTCAGTTTCTTCTTTAGGCTTTGAATCAATTTGTCCTTCTCATCCAATGGGGATTTCACCCCTTGGGGGCCTTCAGATTCCAGTCTCTTGACCTGAGTCTTCCAAGATCTACTGGATGCCTTTTCTTGCCTCAACTGCTCTTCCAATTTTATTGCATAAGATGATAGCTTTGAATTCTTCAATCTTAGACCCAAGTAATCATAATACACCGTATCATTGGTATTCCTATGGAATTTGACTTTTTATGGAGCACTGATGTTGTCATACTTTATCTTTATCTCAGATACTTTGTCTTCGTCTACAAATACTATATTAAAGGTCATATTCTCTATATCTCTTACTCTGAAAAGAGAAGACTTGTGTTGATAAATATTTTGAACTTCAGGGACTAACTCCCTCATCTCACCCATAGCTATATTTCCTTTCTCAACATTTTTTTTTGTCCAAATATTCTTTAGATTGATAAGTTGCTCCAGATGTCTTATCAAAGATGTGTTTTTTGCAGCTAAAAGTTCTTGAGTTTCCTTCACTTTGGAGCTTGCTTCCCTTCTCAACTTATACAGTGTTGGTACCACTCTCCACCATATCCATATTCACTTGTTATTTAGGTTCCTCCTCCTCTAGATCCACTATTTGTGGGGACTGTGTAATATTCATCTTCTTAGGGGAAATTTGTTGATCATTGGTGCCAATGGACTCTGAACTGCTTCTCTTGTTGTAAACACTTACTTTGAGGACTTTGAATATCATCTTCTGAGGAGCTCATTGCGTTTGACTCTGTTTCAAGGTTGCCTCCACTTTCTGTGTTTGAGTTGGTTGCAATATTGCTTCCATATCAGCACAGACTTCTAGATTTTCCAACCTATCAAAAACCTCAACATGTTCATGCTCATAAGGGGTATGTTTGTTCATCAGTCTTCTCTTGGATATGATCTGATGTGGATCATATATTCTTCCATGCAAGATACCAGATATATAAAATATGCAGAACATAAATGAAATGCTAGAAATGACATAATAACAGTAAAATATCCAGCATAATCTTCACAATACACAGAAATGATCTACGAAATAGCAACAGAAACAACACTTTGATTCAGATAGCAATGTTCACAGGCCTCTTCGAGGGGGAAACCTCCAGTCGAGCAATGCTCTATTACAATAATCTCCAAGCTATGGTTTTCATACCCTAGACCCTTATTTATACTAAATGTGTCTATTAAGAGAAGCATCTAGAGGAATATCCTTCTAGAAGCGGAAGCTTCTATTAGGTCTTCTTACATCTACCTTATTCTATTTTATTGAGAGGTCTTATTAATATTGACCTTTATTACATCCGAATACATTGATCTACCTATGTGCGGGTTAGGACTTTAACATGTCTGTCCCCTTAAAAATAGCCTTGTCCTCAAGGCTTGAGATGGGGAAACTGCTGCAGAATGGTAGCTGGTTCCCAAGTGGCATCTGCTGGAGTCATATCTTTCCACTATACTAGCACTTCTTTGATGGTTCTCTGACGCAGGTGACGCTCCCGCTGGTTCAAAACTGCTTCTGGTTGTAGCCAAATAGATCCTTCTTCAGCTAATTCTGGAAGGTTGGTTTGAATTTGGCACCTGGTTCCAATCACCTTCTTCAAGCATGAAACATGAAAAACAGGATGTAGCTTCGACTGACTGGGCATAGCTAACTGATATGCGACTTGTCCCACATGCTTGAGAACTGTGTAAGGGCCATAAAATTTGGGTGCTATCTTCCGACACTGCTCGGCCTTGAGGGAAGTTTTCTTATATGGTTGCAGTCTCAGAAACACCTGATCCCCTTTGGCAAATTGACATTCAAAGCGACCTTGATCTGCTTGCTACTTCATTCTATTATGGGCCATGAACAATTTCTCTTTAAGGGTACGAAGGATATCCTCTCGGACTGTAAGTGTTTGTTCAACCGCCTGGACCTTCGAGGTACCCGGTAAGTAGGAGAGAACTGATGGTGGCTTCTGTCCATACACTGCTTCAAAAGGAGTCATGCGAGTGGCTGTATGGTATGTAGTGTTGTACA
>ML789514.1:453260-480218 GCA_009831015.1 Picea engelmannii | reverse complement strand
AAGATCCTTCTAGAAGTGGAAGCTTCTATTAGGTCTTCTTACATCCGCCTTATTCTATTTTATTGAAAGGTCTTATTAATATTGACCTTTATTACATCCGAATACATTGATCTACCTATGTGCGGGTTAGGACCTTAACATTCCATGTATCTGTGAAAAACCAAACTCTTTGAGCTTTGCTTGTATATGAGATAAGCATGATCTAGTTTTGAAAATGAAGGGTCCAATGATAAAAGGGAATTTGAGGTTGGAGGCTTTGTGAAATTTCAGGAAATGATCTGTCTCCGATATGATTCTTTGTCTGATGAATTCAAGAGAAAATACTATGGGGGTCATACAAATAGACAGAAGATAGGGGGATTCATGAAAACCATAAACCCAAACCATTGTTGAATGCATGAACAATACCCAGTCCCCCAATTTGTTTTCTGGATTTCTATGTAAATAGATCCTCATGTCATCCAAAACTCTAGGTAGGCTGGTGATGAATATCAAACTGTAAACCCTAGACATGAATTTTTTGATGAATATGAGCAATGTTATCCTCTTACATTCGGTTGATATGACTGTTTCTTCAGGAAATTCTCTCTTATTTGTTTCCAGGAAAATCTTAAGCAAGTATGTATAATATCTTAAATGTCTTAGAGAGAGAAAATTCATTAGCTGTTTATGGATATTATCAGCTATGAATTGATCAAAACTGACATGGACCGATGGACTAGAATCTGACTGAAAAAATTCCAACAAGAAACCCAACATGACCTTGACCACATGTTTGTCATTATCTAGACCTAAAATTTGAGTCAGCAGGGAACATACCCATTGGACCTCAATAACCATTATACTCACATTCACTAGCAAAGACAGACTTTCTGAAAGATTCTCTGATTTGAAAATTGTCTGTAAAAATATATCTTTAACTTCTGATGGACACTCCCTGTAGACCCTAATTAGCTTTGCATCCTGAAAAGGTTCATACACTGCAGAGAAATACTCATGTACGCCGAGGGAACCTTGAATTGATAGACTCTCTACCCTACATAGGACCTCAGACCCCTGTTTATTGATGATGACTTTCTCTTCCTATGAATACTTCTCTGTGCACCAACCTATGAATTCGGGAAAAGGGAAAGCGACCTCGATAGTGTAAGTGACTATAGTGGCTTGGATTGCTTCGAGAAATGGTATCTGTTTGGAGGCGATGTTGCAACAACAACATTGGATTGCAAGTTGTTCACTATGGATTTCTATTAATACATAGCTTGTCCTATTCCCTTCATGTTTTGTGTCATTTGTTACATGCATGTCTATTGTTGTTAAATTCATCATAGATAGATTTATTGTTGATTCGAAAAATCCTTAGATGCTGATAATTTTAAATACACATAAACATCTACTTGACCTTCGAAATAAAATGATCGCTTGACTTTTTTGCAAATTACATGTGAAGAACTTATCTAACCAAAATACACTTTAATGATAAATAACTTGCAAATAATTGAACTTGAAATTAACAACAATAATATAATCACATACACAAGTTGGAAAAAGCAGAGTTCACCCAATTTGGGCTACGTCTTCGGGTCCACTTCTAATAGAGACTTTTTATATTAATGCTCAAATGCTTGTGTTTTACAATGACCTTTTTACATGTTGCTATAATGCAGAAACATAATGCATCGTTGAATTCCTGGAAAAAAATTGTGCAAAATTGATATAAATAACTTGAAAATCCTTCAAGGTACCCCTTGGCATGCTTTACGGTGTAACCTCAAAACTTGTGTACCGTTGGGCGTGAATTACGAGTCCACTCTGCATTAATTATGTGTTTTATACCTTGGTATACATGCCATTAAATAGGGCACAAGCCCCTTAACCACCTTTGAAACTTATGGGCAACCTTTAATTATATTTTTTTACATAGTTATAACTAACCAAGAATAATGGATAGTTGGTTAGCGAAGGTTGTTTAAGTCTTTGCTATAGTTTGTGGGTCAGGGGTTCCATTCTTACTGACTACCATATATCCCATGGATTTTTGTTGGTGCATTTACTATATATAATACATATTTTAAAACCTTCCACGCGATTTTTGGGATCATGTTATATTGTTATAACACATATAACTATATGTTATAAACAACATATATAAGTGTAACTCCTATGCGAATTTCGGTGATAGCCCCATGTTCCAATGGAATGGTTACATGTTATGGAAATGGACTAAGGGATAATGGTCGAGGGATTAGGCCCTCATCCCTTTAGCCACCCAAATGAAGCTTTACATAGATTTATATATATTGTTTGCCACTTATAGGTTAAGAATTATTGCATGGCATGTTGGTAGTGGGGGATATGTTAAGGCTTATGGAGTTTATGGATGTTATGGTTTAGACCCTCATTGAATCCATAAATTTTAATACATATCAACCAATATTTCCCAATGGGAGGCTGTCACATGGAAACCTCTCATTGGCTCTCTTATGTCACATGCCATTCAACAATTCATCCATTGGATGCCAACTCAACTGCCCAGTCAATATACAATCAGTCCATGTGGCACCTTGGGTGTGGCCACTTCACCTGTATGGTCGTTCTACATGTCACCCTTGAAGTGGTGACACACGTCACCCTTTTATCCCTTTGACTTTGACTTTGACCTGAACTTTGACCACTCATAACTTTTGCATACGAACTTCGTTTGAGGTGAAATTTTCACTATTGGAAATCTAACACCAAGCTCTACGCATTGATGGTGTTTTCGAGATGATTTGAAGAATTTGAGGTTTTATCATTTATGGACCATTCTGGACCTCTATGGATGTTCCAGATCTTTCTGGACCTCTGTGATCATTCTTGGATCCTCCAAGATCATTCCTCCCCATTGGAATATTTTTTTGACCTCCAAAAATTTTGATTTCTCAGTAACTAAATGAGGGTAGAGTTCCCTCACCCTTCCGATATCCATCCATTTGTATTTACTTGGTTTTTCCCCTTTAATACCAACTCAAAGATATTCCACATCACCTCGTTGTGAATTTCTGATCCTTCTATCGAGAATGACATCTCCTTGTAGCTTGTCCAAATATTCTAGAGCAAAATAATCAACTGTTGGAACTTGAATACTTTTATATTTATCTATAATCATAGGAGGCTCATAAAGCTTTGAATTCTCATCATTTACCATTGAATACATTTGCATGTAGGCTGGTAGATCCAAACAAAAATCATTAGTACCAATATTCTCTAAGATCTTAAAAATACCATATCGAATTGGCCTTATCTTTTTACCTTCACCTTTCATTCTATCTTTTCTTATATGTAACCATACTCAATCACCGAATTCAAACTAATGATCTACTGAATGTTTTTCATGCCTTTCCTTATACTTGGCTTGGATCTTCTCCAATTGTTCCTGTACTTCTTCATGTACCTGTTGAATTCTTTGAATGAAACTTTTATCTTTATCTATATCATCCCATCCATGTACTTTACATGCTTATCCAAAAACAAATTCCATAGGTGATTTAGAAAATTACCCCAAACATACTTCAAAAGGAGTTTTCTTAGTAGACGAATGAATGACATGATTATAGGCATGTTGGATATAAGGTAATTGTTCATCCTATAATTCAGGATGCTTGTTGCAGTATCCTCGAAGTAGATGTACCATTTTTCTGTTCACCCCCTCTATCTATCCATCTGTCTATGGATGAAAAGTTGTTCTCTTCTTCAACTTAGTGTCCATTCTCTCCCATAAATGAGAAAAAAACTTTCCAAAAAAGTGAGAGTCTCGATATGAAATGATATACGTAGGAATTCCAAAATGAACCCATACATTAGCAAAGAACACCTGTGTTTTTTTTCCAGCTATGACATGTTTCTTGCATGGCATTAGAATACACATCTTATTGAATCTATCCACCACGACATATAGATAATCATGACATATCATGGACATCATAAAACCTCCTATGAAGTCCATGGAGATACTTTCCCACAAATGTGAAGGTACTGAAAGTGGTGTATATAACCCTAGATTTTTGTTGGTAGGCTTACTTGTGGCACACATGACACACCCTTTAATATACTTGGAAATTGTGTCATTCATCCGAGGCCAATAACAATACATCTATAATTTTGAAATTGTCTTACCAACCCTGAAATGAAAAAATGTGAGATATGTATGAGATTCTTTGATTACATTTACTCTTTCCTCTCTTGGTATACACAATTTTCCAAGATCATATAATAAATTGTCATGCATATAATAATTTGACCATTGATTGTTATGATTTAATGCATCATACATTTATTTAAAATCATCATCCTTATCATATTGTTTTTCATAAATTTCATGTGCTAAAGGATTATACCTGAGTATTGTAGATGCATTAATTACTGGTCTTGATAACAAATCTACAATCTTATTATGAATACACTTCTTATACTTGAATACCATTTCAAACTTTTGTAGAAACCTCATCCACCTGAAGTGTCGTGATTTGTGTAGCTTGGTCTGTGACTGTAAATATTGTAATGTTTGACGATCTGTATGAATTATTGTTTCATTTCTCATTAATTAATATTTCCATTTCTTTACAGTTTGTACCAACGCATACAATTCCTTATCATATGTTGGATAGTTAATCATAACTTGAGTGAAAGTTTCAGAACAATAACATATAGGTTTACCTAGTTACATCAAGACTGCGCCCATGGCATATCTTCTTGCATCATTTTGAATCTCAAATGGATGTTGTAGATATGGAAGAGATAATACTGGGGTGTTGCTTATATTTTCCTTCAATGTCACGAAGGCTTTCTAATGTTTTCCTCCCCATTGAAAGACTTGTTTAACACTTGCTAATGCATGTAGAGGTAATGCTATGTACAGGAAAATAGCAATAAATTTTCTCCAGTACTGTACTGATCCTAAGAATCTCTTGACTTCATTGGAAATATTTGGCTTGGGCCATTTCATAATGAATTATACCTTTGTGGGATATATCTTTAACTATCCATTCCCTATATTGTAACCCAAATAAACCAAAGAAGTTTTACATTAGAATAGTGTGACAAAGATATGAATGCATGCCACCAATATAGTTCAGAATAGTTTCATGAGTATACAACATAATTCCTAGGGATAATGCCTTATTTTTTAATTCATGTGTATATGCTTGAATATTATAGCCTTTACCCTGTATTAGACAATGCCACTTGATCATTGTCATCTGTGTATGTGCCAATGGATAGAATTGTTTTCTTATAGCCTTAGTAAACTTATCCCAAGAAGAGATTATTTTACATTTTTGAACAAGATCAACTTGCATCTTACTCTCCCACCATATTAAGGAAGTGCCACTTAGTCGAAGAGCATCTAATTGTATCTTTGTAGCCTCATCCATGATATTTTGAACCCTGCAATAAACCTCTATCTTGTTGATCTAGTTGTCTCGACATCCAATTCTCCATCATAGGTCGACAACTTGAACTTAACATCCAATTTTAGTAATGGAAGGTTATGCTCAGACTTTTTACATGACTTATTTGATGAGAATAATGTTTACTTGCTTCAGAATAAATTGATGATGATAATGAGGAAGGGGAAGGGGGATTTGAAGGTCCACTGCCTTCACCTCCTCCTTCTCCATTTACGGAAGATTCTTCGCTTGCAAGATTTTAAATTCTTATTTCTAAATCATCTATTGTTTCTTTTAGTGATTGAAGCGTAGCTCTTATCTCTTCATGACTCATGGGATGATCTTCTTCTTATCCTTTTTCCGAAGCCATCTTATGTCGTCGAAATATCTTTCCAATTTCAGACTTATAACTTGCAAGTTTTCCTTTACCAAGTTTGATTTTGGCTCTTGTAAGCATTCACTTGCAAAATACTCGTCAAAACTTCTCTGATACCAACTTAATCCGAAAAATCCTTAGATGTTGATAATTTTAAATACACATAAACATATACTTGAAACAAAAAATTGGCAACTCCACTGGGGATGAAACTTTTAATAGTATTTCCTCGCTTTCTTCTATCCTGTTGAATCATGTTTATCTCTTGATTATTTTTTATTTTGATGCTTGAACTCTTCCTGATCTTTGTTGAATCTGAGAAAGATTTTGTGTTTTTTCGATCACTTCCAGGCTTCAACACTCCCTTATAGTGTCTTGCAGAGCGTTGAAAACCCTTATCAATGCTCCCTGTCAGTGTTTTGGGGAGCATTGACCTCTTTTCAACACCCTCTTTACCTTATTACAAGAGCGTTGATCTCCTTCCTGGGTCATTTTTGAGTTCATTTTGCCTCTGTTTTATCAGATTATTGACTTAGATCTTTTCAATAGAGTCATATGAACTTGATTTTGGCTTTGCTTGATTGAATTTGAGTGATTACCACCTTTTCTTTCCTCTTTTGAGTTTGCAAATCCATCAAATTGTGAAATGTGCATGACTACCTTGGGCTAACCTGATCCTTTGGTCAAATTTTGCCTTACCAATAATTTGAGTCTCATCACGAAGGTTCTCAAATTTATGTTATCTTGACTTCAAAAATTTGTTAGTGTTTCACTTGATTGATTTTGAATTCTTCCTCATTTATTTGGGATTGCAAGTGTTGCTTTGAGCATTGTTTTTAATCTTCTTATGCTTTTATTTGGAGAGTTCTTTATCCTTTGAGTGTTTGAAGCTCTATGGTATTATTGCAACTTGTCATTAATCCTTGATTCTTTCCACTCAATTTCCTAGGTTACAAGAAATGTTATTCTCTACTTTCCATATATGTGTTCTTTTTTGAACTTGTGTTAGAAGCATTTTGAAATTTGGATTCTTTAAGTACTTGCTTGAGTGCATGTTTTATGTGGATTTTTTTCTTCGTAATCCTTTTCCTCGACATTGAAATTTTTCATTGAAAGTAAGGAAGAGGAAAACATTGCATTTGAAATCATTTCATTGCATTTAAAAACAAACAATAATTCTTGCATTCTAGTTAGTGGGTGGAACATTTTTTAGCTTGCATTGGAATCATGTATCCTACAGTTTCTTTGACTCATATACAAAAAAAAATTCATTCAAAGATTAGTTCATGTTTCTTGCATTGAATGCTACACTTGATTTTTTCTCCTTTCTGTAGATAGGTTTCATCAAAACTAAAGATTGCATTCCATTCATTTTTTATTTTGAAGTCTTCTTGGAGTCAGAGTGATAACACCATATAGTTTCACTTCCATTTACACTTTTGAGTAACAACAACTATAAAAGGAACAAGTGCATAATCTAAAATCAATTAAACATTTTTCTTTTATACAAAACCAACAAGTCTAGGATTTTAGGGCCTTGTTTGTAGGGTGGAGAGTAAATTCTCCAAGGCCACTGAAAAAAGACTATAAAACACTAAAGAGTGACAAAATACAGCTGTCGTATAGGCATAGAAGGGAACCCCCTATAACATAGGGGCTAAGCACAAGGTCATGTGCATAAGAGAAATGAATATTACCCCTCCAAATATTGACAAATCATAGTGGAAAGAGCGTATATTGGGAGTTTCTCTTGAGTGTTACGGGTTCATTTGGTCTTGGTGCTTTGTGAATCTTGAATATGTTTGAGGTCCTTAGGAGTATTATCGGTCCACTTATTTTTACTCCTCTCCAAGAGATTCTAACTTTTTTATCCTTCCCATACATTTGGTCCCAACTGTCGATTGTACCCCCCAGAGGTCGAACTTGATTTGGTAACCCTAGTAACCTTTCCTAGGTATCTACAGAGGTGATTATGGGGGGTTTTCCACAATACCCGAGGTAGACGTCTTATCACACTTTCAATACCATTTGAGGGGAACCACGTGAAGAGAGGGTTTATTTCCCCGAGAAGGGTTATTATGTGGAGGTCAGCGTAATTGTTTCTCATATCTCCATTGATAGCCTCATATACCGTCTCGGGAAGACCCTTACTTCCTTTTTCCCCTATTACAAGAGATTTTTTTTCTTGCTCTTACCTTATAGGGACTTGGGTAGTGTGTGATATTTGATTTAGAAACCTTAGGTTAAGTTTGTGTCTATGAAAACATTTCCTGGGAATCCCAACCAAGGAAACCCTTTTCACAAAGAACCTTTTGTTTTCCCTTGCTTTGAAAACATTGGTCCTCCCTATATTGCTACATTGAATCTTCCTGGATTCACCATAGGGTTATCGATATGGTTTTTTCCACTCTCGTGATCCCAAATGCTCCTGGTGCTTCAAATGCAATCCCTCCACCCAAATAACATCAACCTCATGTTGACCCTTTTCCTTCTTCACCCATTGCATCTTCTCCCCTTTCTTCTTCTTCTCATGGTGAAAGTATTAATACTAATAACCAGGAGGCACAGAAGAAGAATAAAAGGAAGAACAAGAAGAAGAAAAATAAGCAAGAGGGAAGTCAACCAACCACTGATGATCATGCTTAGAGTGTTGATGATATTGAAAAGTCTACCAACACATGTCACAAGCCCAAATTCCCTTTGCAGGATTTGAAAGGGTGACCACCTTCTTAAGTAATTCCCTAGTATTCCAAAGGTTTTAGAGGTGTGGTATTCGGGTTCTCAACAACCCATGTCTTCAGTCATTGCAGGTCATGCTAGTGACAACCCATCAACCAACAATCATCAGGTTGGGGGAAAATGGGGTAAAGTCAATATTCCTTGTTGGTTATGCGGGGAAATGCATCGCGCTTAACTTTTCCCTTGTATGAATGAATCTTCACAATTGATGGAAGACATTGGTATTTCCTAGAAACAACCTCCAGTTGCTTCCCATGAACCTTCTCCCAACCAACAATTGGTTGATGAAGTGGTCGGTCTAAGTCCATCCTCGATCATTCCCACTCTCCCTTTGGAGAGTGAAGTTAATAAAGTGGTTGATCGAATACAATCCTCAATCGATATTTGTTATAGCACAAAATTCCACACTCATGCTTTTGTGCCATCGCCTAATCCTTTCCTAATGCTTGCTAGATTTTTCCCTAAAAGTCATCTCCAAAATAATCTAAAAAGCATGCTTTAAGAGAATATCCATGGGTTTCCCTAGTGTAACACACGAACATCTGTGACTTTCCTCACTGAAACCCACTAATGCCATCATTTTTGGTGAAAAATAAAATAATTTTTTATTTTTAGGTTGGTTTTTCGGTTGGGCTCATTTCCCAATGCCCCTTTCCCATACTCAATAGAATTATTTTATTTTTCACCAAAAATGAGGGAATCCATGAATTTCAATGAGGAAAGGTGTGGATTTCCACGTGTTGCACTAGGGAAACTCGTGGATATTCTCTTAAATCATGTTTTTTAGATTATTTTGGAGATGACTTTTAGGGAAAATTATAGCAAGCATTGGGAAAGGGTTAGGCCATGGAACACAAGCATGAGTGTGGAATTTTGTGCTATCACAATCCTACTCTTATCTTGGAGAGTAAATTGGATATCACTTAGGTATTTCTTTCCACTTCAGATTACTCCATGCAAGGGGGAATTTCACCTGTTTCTATGACACCCCCTCCCAATACCGAGGTCATTTACTTTGATTGGAATAGTCTGATGGAGCCTCGCCTTCCTACCTACCTAAATTTCCAAATTATCGTGCAGGTTTGTGATAATATCACAATACATAGCACTATTGTTGATGAAGGTGCTTATGTGAGCATTCTATCTTCAACTACTTGGAAATATATGGGTTCCCCTCAACTTGTGTCGGTGATCCATCATCTATGGGATTTTAATAGAAGACCTAGTGAACATTTAGGGATCCTTCCTCAGCCACCCATCACCTTAGGAGGGAAAAATGTATGTATTGATGTTATGATAGTCCACGACCCCTTGGACTTTAATTTTCTCCTTGGTAGGGATTATGTTTATGCTATGAAATTTGTCATGTCCACACTCTTTCGAGTGATGCATTTTCCTCATAATGGAAACATTGTGACCAATGACCAACTTTCATTCATTGGTCCTGATTTGATTGTCAAGCATATAAATCCACTAAATGTTCCTTATATGCAAATGGTATCCCACCTGCCATAGGTTAATTATGTGGCATCATATCCCATGTGTTTAAATCTGAATGAGAAGGAGCCTCTCTCTATATGTTCACCTTTTTTGGACTTAGATCCGATAGTTGACATGGTGAACCACTGAATAGGGGATTTGGAACCCGGTATTCCCCTTTTTACCCCTACTAAGTCCCTTGACATGTATTCCTTATAGAGCGTTGTTCTTCCATCTGATGAATACATCTTGAAATCCATGGTCAAGGGTTTCGAGAAAAAATCTTGTTTATATGTCAAGATCATTAAAAAATGAAACAAAGGATTACAAGCATAGTTATTTTCTTGTGTCAATCTCATTAAACAATGAAACAAATGACTATGAGCATAGTTATTTTCCCATGTCAAGCTCATTAAAAAATGAAACAGACCTCCATCCAATTAAGTTGACTCTTCCACTAGATCTCATACCTAAACCTTCATTTCATCCACCTATGTCAATTGATCCTATTTATTCCTCCCTCTTTGGTGAACCTATTCCTATTAGTAGCCAGTATTTTAATTAGGTGAAAAATAAGAGTTGACAGATGAAATGAAGCTTCGAGGTCATGTCTCCATCATCTGGACATCATGATGGAGTTAAGCTACTAGCTTCTACCAATCATGTTGGGGGGGAAGTACCAACCTATGTACATCATGTTGGGAAGAAAACCTACTAATGGGTGTCACTTGAGCATAGTTTTATTCTTTGTTTCAAGCTCGTGTAAAAATGAAACCGACACCAAGCACAATTCGCTTTCCTTTTCAAGCTCGTTAAAACTGAAATAGACAATCGAGAAAAGTTTCATTCTCTGCTGCAATCTCGTTAAAAAATGAAACAAATAACCATGAGCTTAGTATTTTTTATTTATCGTGCTCATAAATACATGAGAATAGGTTACCAATTATACTCTTATCTCTTTTTTTTAACTCGTAAAAACTACATGAAAAATGAACTCTTTGGAGTCTCCTTTAAACTCTTTTTAGACTCTCTAAACATGAAAATATTGTTGAGTGAGCTTGTTTCCTTTCACACTCATAAAAGGTTTGAAAGGGAATCTATTCGATATAAGTTTAACCCTTTTTTATACTGGATGGAATAATTACGAAAAAGGAACACTCTAGTCAACCTCGACTAGAAAAGTTCTCCCTTGTATTGTTTTACACTTTTTCGGGCTTGGGTGACTAAATTTATGAAAAATAACACCCTTGGAGTTGTCTTTAAGATATTTTCAGACTCTCTAAACATGAAAATACCATCGAAATTTCCTTCTTTTGTATTATAAAATTATGCATCGAAGGACCCATACCGGACTGAACCCCTCCTTTAGGTTCGTTAAACTTATGTTGAGGGACTCATTGAAGATGAGATATACCGAGCATTTGTTATCATCCTCGAGATCATTAAAAACAAAGAGGTACTTGCCAATCATGGTGGGGGAAAAATTGAAGGAAGTGGGTCAATTTTTTGGAAAGCATTATGGTAGTTGTCTCTGTTGAGCACCCAACACACCCTAAAACGTCTATGTAAAATTTCACTTTTTGGGTACCACTTGATCTTTTGGCATTGTCTGATATGAAAAATGTGTCCTTTTCTTATCACTTTTTTTTTCTCATTAAGTCTTTAAAATTTTTCTTGGACATATGAAAATCATTAACTTAAAAGAATAATATCTAAATTAGAGAAATGACAGTCAAAGTTTTCCTGGATGCACTTAAGGATTTCGGCATCGGGAAGGATTAAGCGTGAAATAAAATGCTAGAGAGAACCAAAGTTGTCGAGTCCCGATCTTCATCTGCGTCGACAGACACAAAATTTATTTTGTGAAAAGCACCACCAAGAATATCTCCGATGACCGATCAATTCAGCATCAGTGAAAGGTTAAAAGAATAAGCATTGAACGAAAAATGAAATAATGATCTTTGACCTCTGAGACGTTTTCGGTATCGGGAGCTTCGAAGGATGATAACCCATGAAGAAACTACACATTGATTTTATTTTTTGAACGTCGATCCCCGATACTCACCTAACATCGACAATCGCAATATCTAGCTCGATTTAGTGCGTTCGACGTAAACGAAGTCCCAAGTTCAAACCTTACCCACGAGTTGAGTTCAAAGTTTTATTTAATGAGCCTCGAGTTAGTGACGCCATGTTGGCATAATTTGGCATCGAAAGTTTCTAAAGGAAAATATCAACGAACTTACAAAACAACTTAGAACAACAATAATTACAAAATCACATAATTTACGAGAAGCTTAGATAAGAACATGGTAGATTTACACGCAAAGAGGAAACACAATACATTCAATTGCTATGACTAGAATCTGTTCAGGAAAAACATTTTCAAAATTTCATATATTAAAGTTCCTGTCGGGCTTAGGTTACATACAATAAACACTACCAACACTGTGGCCAACCGACCCGGTTACATTGAGAACATGAAAATTCTCACAACAAATGGGGAAAACTATCAAAACGTATGTCACTCCTGAGAATACAAAATAAGGGTCTGCCCATCATGTATCTCCTGCACATGGACCTTCTCCCGGATTGCTCTGTGCACCTTGTAGTGTTCTCATGTTCTCCTCCTCCATCATCCTCTGCACTTTGCACAACCACACAATCGTATCTTGTGCTTCTCAAAGCTATCTCTTGAGACAATTTGTTCTTCCTTCGTGACCCTATGGTTTTGATACCTCCTGTTTCTTCGTCGCAAGTTGTCTCTGCAATTCTCTATTTTCTTGATAAATTTCGTCTATGGCAAGTTGTGCCTGCTCCATCTACCAATTTGGGATTTCAATGTTAGAACCCGATGCCCCTGTCCTTCACATTCGGTTCCCACTTCCTCGACTGGTAGTCACGATAGGCTCTAGCTAGGTAGCATGCATTATGAAATCCTCAACGGTCGGGTGTGCACTTAGCTCATTCAAGATGTGGCTTCCTCCTACTTCCTTATTTTTTCTGGGCCTTCCCCTCCTCTGCAGTGTCTGATTTAGAGAGGGCATGGCCTCCAACATGTGTCCTTTAGACACAGTTTTCTCCACTTCGACCTCTGCTTGAGGCGCTGACATCATTTTTGAGTGAAGGTAGGGACCTCCTTTTGAAACCTCAGAGACACTCGATGCCAATAAGAAAGAGTCCCAGGCATGTTGGGGTTCAGACTTGGTGCTTCGACTACCTCACAAACCCCGTCTTGTGTTTTTAGGGGATCCAATGGTGCGACAATGTATGTGCTTAGACATCCACGACTGGATGAATGGTCACGACATAGAGTTTGATAGAATTTAACTCGCAATACTAGTCGCTACTTGCATACAAACTTAGCTGATGCGTAGAACCCACACAGAACATCTAGGATTTATAGAAAAGTGGGGAAGCGAGACAGAACATGCCAAGGAATACTCATACATTGCGACGGGATATATTAAAGAATTAACGTGTCATATCTACATGATGGATATGATCCAGGATGTATAAAACGCAGCTGATAGGAGTTGCATAGAATATACGATTCGATCATTCCAATATCTTTAATCTCCCCAGCCTCCATTATTAGCTAATGGTGGTTGACACACTTGGTGATACAGCTTCTAGGGTAACAACTTTCCTCGACCTGAGGCATTTAACGACTTCCTTTATTATGGTATCCAAACTTTTGGGAGTTGATGCACACTTTCAACACATGTTCAGCTCTGACATCCTTTCCCGACCCCAAGGAGAAATTGACCATTGGAATGGCTTCAACGCTCGTATATGTCGTATTTGATCTTCCACGCTATGGCGTGAAGATGTAACTCATCTAAACTGAAGAGGAGTGGTGGCGTGGATAGAGATGCTACAGGTCATTCAAAAGGTTATTGGAATCACGTAAGTATTTAACAATCAGGACTAGCGAGCTCTACAGGTACGCTTCAATTTGTTTTTTCCGCTTACATCTTTCTATGCTTTGCCTGATTTTCTAAATGATTTCAATCCCGATTGCAAGAAATATCCCTCCGACTACCAAACAAAGTTCACTCTGTAACCTCACTGAGGAACTCGAAGGAAACATTGGGGTAAAATCAATGAAGTAATGAAGGATATAGGACTCCTTGAGTTCGGTGACCCCGACAACTTCATCAACTAATGTGACATAGTCGGATCACATGCCAAGTAGGATTCACAATGGGTCGAAGAGCTAGCCAAGGTGACCAATACATCACCAGGACAAGTTCAAGGATTTATGGAACATTCATTGAAGGCTCAAGTTGTGCTACAACAGTCGAACACAAGTCTTGTGAAGTACTGGGCACATGGAATAGAGATCAAAGGGTTTTGCGTGTCTCCGATGGAACAACACAGATTCCCATGGGCCCAAACCTATGAATATTTGTTTATCATTTGGTCTGAGTATGAGAAAACTCATCCTTTCAAAGAAATATCTTGAGTTGACTCTTAAAGAAACTGTTAGAAGATGATGCCACGCGGTGTATGTTTCTTTGCTTAAACTGCACTTAGCTGTTGTTTTCAGTTGAACTTTATATTATAAATAAAGACATCGACCAATTAGTTAGAGGTCGATGGTTGTTGCAAGAACTATTTATTTTTGGCTGCTAAGAATTATTTTGAAACTCCCTTTGAATTGAGAAATCCTTCTGGACTGGAGACAAGTTATTTCCATCAACTACATGTGTGATTGAACGTGGAGAAGAACTATTTCCTATCCTATTTGATGAATGATGTTGTAATGATTAAGAGCAATTAAATTTGTTGTCAAGTTATCCGGTGCAATGTTTTTTTGTTCTTTGCTTTAATGATGAAGATGAATCATTGTGTTATTATGTGATGAATTATTATGTTAGATGAATTATTTTGCTTTCCATTATCTTATTGCATATGTGTTTTATTTTTGGTAATTATTATCTCAGAAAGTAATTGGATGCTCACATGGTTAATGTATTAGTACTAGGCCTATGATGTAAAATTGTTGTCTGCATGCTTGAGAAGCGGGTTATCCAAAGTTCAACCTCTTCCCCTTAGTTAAGATTAATTCCATTTTGTTTCCAATTTTGTTTATACCAGCTTACATCTCATATCAGTCCCACCCAAGAGAAAATACAAAAAAATAGATAGTCCAAACTGAAGGAAGAGCTTTCACAAGAAAACATAAATCCCATCGATAATTTTGTTGGATCACAAGATCTGGAGAACCATTCCACTATTAAACACTGTAGAGTCTAATTGGGCCTCAGTGGCAGGTTTGGTTCCTACCGTTGAATCAAGGGATTTAAGGCCCATCAACATAATTGGTTCTATAAGGAGGGCCATGAGAATGAATAGTTGGATATATATTCTATAGAGTATTTCAAATAGACTATAGATTCAAAACAACCCACATGCATGGCTAGTCATTCCCAAGACAACCCACACACTTTGAGTGCTCCTAAAACGAGTAACTCACCCTAGACCAAGGAAGAACCTTTTCACCCTAAAATACCTTACGCTCTTCCTCACAATGAGGTAAATCAATTCAGAAGAATCACAAGAGCCTATGCCCGATAGATCGGTGCGTTGTCCTTAGCTCCCATACTCCCTCGAAGAAAAAAACAAAGAAGAACAGTGGTTAGTACTCCCAATGAGGTTTTCGTACACTCGGTAGAATACTTAATAGATTTTGAAATTACCAAAATCCAAGATCCTCTTGATTTGATATTTGAAATTCCAGTCGGTGATGTCTCTGAACTAGATGATTTTTTGAAAGAGGAGGAGTTTAAATCAGATTCTGAAGATATGGAAGGAAATAATGACCATAATGATGAAAGGGGGAAACCACCTCTGAACAATAAACCCTGGTTGGCTAGAGACGCTTTGGCCCTCCCTAGACTAGTTCATAACCTTCCTCGACATCCAGAGAAGTTGCTTCCTAAGTTCGATCCTGAAACCTATGATTTGCTTGAAGATCATATCAAGAAATTTATATTAGCGATCAGGATTATGAATGTCCAACATGAAGATGTAGTATGTAGACTTTTTCCCTATATGTTTCAAAATTCATCTTCCACATGGTATGTCAATCTACCAATAGGATCTATAACTAGCTAGACTAAGTTCCAGAAAGATTTTCTAGAAAAAATTGCCGAAGAAAATACTACAAGAGATCTAATGGCCGAGTTGTTCACCACCACCATGAGCTCGAAGGAAAGGGTCAAAGACTTCAACCAAATATTCACGACCATCTTGAACAAGTTCCAACTCGAAGCTCAGTCAACTCAGGAATTGAAAATCTAAGTTTATGCCCACGCTCTCCCAACTTCTATTTCCATGTTCGTAAAAAGTGCTTCTAAACAAACCCTAGATGATAATTTTGAAGAATCCAAAACAAGAGAATTTCAGATGAAAGGGTGAAAAGAAGTCCAGGTTTCTTTAGTTAATAAAGAATCTCAACCTCCTCCCAGGAGGGGACTCCTTTTGACTAGACCGTCGAGGAAACAAGAAGAACAGACTCCCAACAAGGATAATGGAGAGATAGAATATCTACAATGCATGGTTAAGAAATTATCAAATGAGATCATAGACATGAAGAGAAATGTAGGGGAAGGAAACCAAGGCCAAAGGCCCTATAAGCCTTTCTTTAAAAGGAACCCACCGTTCAAGGTGATTGAACTACCCCCTGCTAACTTAAATATCAATCTAGGGAATGTAGCATATGATTCTTTCTGCATGTATCACCAAGAAAACCACTACGAAAGAGACTGTCCCCAATGGGTGCATGCCATGAATTTGATGGCCAATCAGTTTCTAGACAAAGTTTCCTTGACCGAAAAATCGAGCAGTTTAGTTATGAATATTGTTGACCAGGAAGATATTGATCCAGCACAAGATACAACCATGTTGATATGGGATCCTAACCTGATCATTCCTTCTGACGACCTGTTCGAGTCTCAAGAATCACCCGCCGAGGTCTCGGTGGTGCAGATGCGCAATAAAGGTCCACCTGTCTCAAGAGATATCCCTGCTACCCAAACTTCGAGAAATAAGACAACTCCCGATCACCCGAAAGCACCTTTTTCTCCCAGTAAAAGACCTATAAGAATCCATACTCGAGAATCGCCCAGATTGGATTACAACGTACTTGAAGATTTGAAGAAGTTAAGGGATAACATATCATTCATGGACATATGTAGGATCCCTCAGTAGAAGGACTTCCTGATACAAGCTTTGAACTTAGTAGAAGACCCTACAACTAGCAATGGTCAGGAAATAAATCTAACTTCCACAGACCCATTAAATAAACCAACCGTGAATACATGTTCGGAAGATTAGAAGGGGAAGCCTTTTGTCCCACCGTTCCTCTTAACGTTCGAAGTTTTCAACAAGAACCTCCATAATTGTTTGTTAGATTTAGGAGCATCTTCCAACATTATGCCCTTGTCAATTTGCAGAAAATTAAATGTCATTCCTCTACAAAGAGAAAAACATGTTATACATCTAGACAAGACCCAGGTCAAAGTCATGGGGGAACTCAGAGATGTAATTATCAGAATAGCGACACATCCTAAATTTGTAGAAGTGATTGACATCATTGTGGTAGACATCCTAGAGGCTTATGGGTTATTACTAACTCGAGATTGGTCTGAGAAGTTAAATGGGTACTTTAGCACATACTAGGCACACCTTTGGATACCACTAAAGGGATACAAGAAGATGATTAGAATTGATAGGGAGAGATATATGAAACATATAGTCACTGATCTAGAAATCCTGAATGAACCCTCATCTATAGATTTCCCTGTGTTGGGAAATTATTCCTATGATTCCCACATCAAAAAATTTTCTCCTCTCTTATCCGATGTCCCCCCTCACTCAAAACTTTGAAATGGTATTTCAAGAGAAATTGTCGATATCGACAGAAGACACCCTCTTCTACCAATACCCTACATTATAAATTATAGAATAGGAGATAGGAGATCTAGAAAGTAATAGGGAAGAAGAAAAGGGCAATTGTTGTTCACAAATTTGGACCATATGCTTTGATGGATCTAATTGTAGGAAGGATCAGGGGTAGGGTGCATCCTCATTGATCCAAAAGGTAAATGTCATTTCCTGTCTTGTAGACTAGAATTCGAATGCACCAATAACACCGCCGAGTATGAAGCTCTAGTACAAGGGTTAAAGAAAACCATAGACTTGAACGTTAAAGAATTGAATGTTTTTGGGGAATCATAGATTATCGTTAGACAAGTAAGGAATATTATACATTGCAATTCCCTGCACCTGAATAATTATCAGAAGGAAGTGCATAGGTTAGAGGAGCATTTTGAAGCTTTCAATATCACAACGATCCTCAGAGAAAAGAACATCCTTGTTGATTCCCTGGCCACAACTGCTTCAAGGATGTCACCTCTGGAATACTATGAAGCCTCTTGATTCATCGTGGAACTACTATATAGACCATTAGTGCCTAATAATATCTCTAATTGGAAGGTATTTGAAGGATATGAACATATCATAAAATTCTTGACTAACCAAGACAATTTCAAAGATTTAGCCATTGATGATGAGGTATTCCAGGAGAAAGTGACAGAAACTAATCCTCGAATAGGCCAACCTATTGACAGATCGAAATCTCACACCATATCAAAGGGGATAGATAATCTAGAAAATCTGTTTGACATGAAAGAACATTTTAGGGGGCCTAAGAACAGAAAGACCAGTAGCTCTTGTCCCTTGCATGAAACTATAAATCTCGGAACCCTGGAAAATCCAAAGAATGTGAATCTCGACAAAACCATATCTAAAGAGGAAAGAAAGGATTATCTCAAACTGTTCAGACAATATCAATATGTCTTTGCATGGTCCTACTGAGACTTGAAAACCTACGACACCTGGATCATTCAACACACTATACTATTAAAACCTGAGGTGAAACCTTTCCAACAGAATCTATGAAAGTATGACCCATCTCTGGAACCTCTCATGTATCAAGAATTAAAGAAATTTTTAGATTCCAAGATCATTTTCCAGGTCAGTCATTTTGCATGGGTAAAAAATTTGGTTCCTGTGGGAAAAAATTCTGGAGAAATTTGCTTATGTGTAGATTTTAGATACCTCAACAAGGCTTCAGAAAAGGACAATTACCCAGTCCCTCTAATGGAGCAACTCCTACATACCATGTTTGGCTCGAATATTTTCTCTCTACTGGGTAGCTTCTCAGGTTACAACCAAGTCTTGGTTTCAGAGGAGGATCGTTTAAAAACTAACTTCTGAACCAAGTTGGGAACCTTCGCTTATAAACACATGCCTCTTGGGTTAATCAACGTAGGAGAGACCTTCCAAAGAGCCATGGACGTAGAATTTTGGGGACTAATCAACAAGTGTGTGGTAGTGTATCTAGATGATGTAACTGTGTATTTAAAGAGCAGCGAAGAACACATCCAACACTTAACTCAAATTTTCGAAAGGTGTAGGAGATACAGTGTATCCTTAAATCCAAAGAAAATTATTTTCAGTGTCGAGGAAGGTAATCTACTATGCCACATTATATCTCAAGAAGGCATTCACATAGACCTATAAATGATTAAGGCCATAGCTCATCTCTCGTTGCCTCACAACAAGAAAGCTATGCAGTCTTTTTTTGAGCAAATCAATTTCATGAGGAAATTTACTCTCGATTTCGCGGAAACTATCAAACCCTTACAAAAGATGATTCACAAAGATGTTGAATTTAAGTGGGATGATGAATGAAAGTATTCTTTCAGCAATATTAAAACTGTTATATCTCGGGCCTTTGTGCTACGAAGTCTCAATTTCAATAGGGATTTCTTCCTCTATACTTTCGCCTCTGACCAGTCTTTAGCTGCAGTATTGACTCTGAAGGATGATGAAAACAATGAATCTCTGGTGTCATTCATGATAACTAATCTCTAGGGAGCTAAACTTAACTATCCAGCTATTGATAAACAAGCATATGTGGTATACAAGGAAACAAAAAACTTCAGTTCCTACATCCTCAAGAACCACACCAAAGTGATTGTGCCTCACCCTGTGGTCCGATCCTTGTTTATTGAGAAAGAGATGGGGGAAAGAAGATGTAACTGGATGGCAGTAGTCCAAGAATTTGATCTAGATATAAAACCTTCCAAACTTGTTAAAGGGAAAGGGTTGTGCAAACTCGCAGTTGAAGCCCAGGACCAAGTAAATGAATATTCCGGATGGGAGAATGAAATGGAATTATGGTGTGGTGAATCTTCATACATTTCCCCAGGGACCAAGACTTGGTATAAGAATCTCACTTACCTCCTACACCAAGGGGCCTACCCAAAAAATCTCAACCCTAGGGAAAGGAGAGCTCTCAGGTTGAAATCTACACAATATCGCCCCATAAATTCAGTACTCTTTCAGATTAATTATGATGGGATACTTTTAAGATGTCTCGAATGTGAAGATGCAGACAAAGTTCTCAAGGATATCCATGATGGCCCTTTCGGTGGACATTTTGCAAGAAACACCACCGCTCATAAGATACTGAGGGATGGCTATTATTGTCCCACCTTGTTCAAAGATGCTCACACCTACGCTAGGAACTGTAAAACTTGTAAAGTGAGTGTTGGGAGAGAGAAGAGAGCATCAATCCCAGTTCAACCAGTGATTTTATCTAGGCATTTTGAGAAATGGGGGTTAGATATCATAGGAGAAATTACACCAAGCTCTTCAAAACAACACAAGTACATTATGAATTACATTGATTACTTCACAAAATGGGAAAAGGCTATCCCTTTGACTCATGTAAATGAAAAAGTGATGATCCAATTCATAGAGCAACAACTAATCACGAGGTTTGGTGTCCCTTCTGTCCTGGTTTTTGATAATGCAACCTATTTCTCTTCCACCTGACTGACAGAGTTTTCTTTGGACAAAGGAATCATAATTAGGTACTCTGCAAATTATTATTCACAAGGAAACAGGGTGGCAAAATAGACCAATAAGAACCTAGTAAGAATACTAAAGAAGATGGTTGCAAATAAATAAAGGAATTGGCATTATCTACTCCATAACGCTTTATGGGCCGATAGGGTCACACCCAAAGAAGCCATAGGAAATTCCCCATACTTCCTAGTTTACAGACATGAATACATTCTCCCAAATGGGCTTTATCTTCCATCTCTTCAACTAGCCCAAGGTTCCAACGGGGACCCCTCATCAGTCATACAACAAAGAATTGATACTCTTCTCATGCTATAAGAAGAGAGAGAAAATGCTAAGTCGAAATTCATATCTCACCAGAAGGTAGTGAAAAGGTGGTTTGACAAGCATAAGGCCAAAGAGAAGGATTTTGAAATAAGAGACTTAGTACTAAAATGGGACAGAGCAAATGAGCCGAAAGGGAAAGATTCTAAGTTTTAGAATCTGTGGCTTGGACCTTTCCAGGTGGCTAAGAATATTGGGGTGGGCACTTATCGGTTACAGAATCTGAGGGGGGAACCTGATGCCCTACTAGTAAATGGACAAGCCCTCAAACAATATTTCCAATAATAAAAAATATAACAATAAATAATAAAATAAAATAAAAGGCATCTTGTTTTCATGATTTCGAAATACATTTCTTTTTTGGTTTTCTTTTGATTTTTGGATTTCTGTTATTTTGAAATTTTTGTTTAGTAGGATGATGGTTGACCTTAAGTCATGAGACATAGCGAACTATGTTCCAAAATCATCGCTCACATATAACACAAGAAGCATCAAGGAACTTGTGGTTGCTTTGAGGAGCCATCCATCTAACCCACGCAAACGAAAGACTTCGAATAAATGATAGAGGTATCTTCCTAGTGGTTTGGTAATACCTTAAGGGTAAGAAGGAAAGCCGGAAAGGACTACATGAACCCGAACACAAAGCTAGAAAAAGGTCCACCTAACCATCTCACTTTGTGAAATAAACAGACGTCATCCTCTCTCACTCGCTCAGGGTATCATGCCGAAATAAAATGGACATTATCAAAAGAGTGATTAGTAGGGGAGGGTATGCATATATCTCTGCCAGGGATATGGAGGCTTGTTGGCAGTAGAGAAAGGTTTGTGATGTCATGGTGACTCTGTCGGGGCTATGGACATTCGCTGGCAGTGGAGCAACACCAAAGAGAATGAGTAAAGGTAACTAAGGGCTTCATGCCAGTGAATGATTTGCTATAATTTTGTAAAAGGGGGCTGTAAGTTAGAGTTGCAGGAAACGAAGGAGGAATAAAGGTCAAAACCCCATGGGCAGACCTGAAATCATCAACTGAAGGATTTCAAATTACAAAGGTAAAGGAGGCTCTGATTTAAAACCAGGAAAGTTTCTCCACCAGCTTTCGTACCAACCAAGCGTGAAGGAAGAACAAAGATTTTGCGTTCACCCAGTGAATTGCCATTTTTTCAGCACTCAACACACCCCAAAACGTCTACATAAAATTTCACTTTTTGGGTACCACTTGATCTTTTGGCATTGTTTGATATGAAAAATGTGTCCTTTGCTTATCATTTTTGTTTCTCATTAAGTCTTTAAAATCTTGCTTGAACATGTGAAAATCATTAACTTAAAAGACTAATATCTAAATTAGAGAAATGACAGTCAAAGTTTTCCCGGATGCGGTTAAGGATTTCAGCATCGGGAAGGATTAAGTGTGAAAGAAAATGCTAGAGAGAACCAAATTTGTCGAGTCCCGATCTTCGTCAGCGTCAACAGACACATAATTTATTTTGCGACAAGAACCACCAATAATATCGTTGATGACCGATCAATTCGGCATCGGTGAAAGGTTAAAAGAATAAGCATTGAACGAAAAGTGAAATAATAATCGCCGACCTCCAAGACGTTTTTGGTATCGGGAGCTTCGAAGGATGATAACCCATGAAGAAACTACGTGTTGATTTTATTTTTTGAACGCCGATCCCCGATACTTACCCAACATCAACAGTTGAAATATCTAGCTCGATTTAGCGCATTCGATGTAAATGAAGTCCTGAGTGCAACCCTTACCCACAAGTTGAGTTCTAGGTTTTATTTAATGAGCCCCCATGTTAGTGACGCCACGTCGTCATCATTCGACATTGAAAGTTTCTAAAGGAAAATATCAATGAACTTACAAAACAACTCAGAACAACGATAATGAAAAAATCACATAATTTATGAGAAGCTTAGATAAGAACACGGTAGATTTACAAACAAAGAAGAAACATGATACATTCAACTGCTATGACTAGAATCCATTCAGGAAAAACATTTTCAAAATTTAATATATTAAATTTCCCACCGGGCTTAGGTTACATACAATAATCACTACCAACACTGTGGCCAACCGACTTGGTTACATTGAGAATGTGAAAATTATCACAACAAATGGGGAAAACTATCAAAACGTACGTCACTCTTGAGAATACAAAACAAGGGTCCTCCCATGATGTATCTCCTACACACGGAACTTCTCCCGGACTGCTCTGTGCGCCTTGTAGTGTTCTCATTTTCTCCTCCTCCATCATCCTCTGCGCTTTGCACAACTGCACAATCGTATCTTGTGCTTCTCGAAGCTATCTCTTGAGCCAATTTGTGCTTCCTTCATGACCTTGCAGTGTTGATACCTCCTGGTTCTTTATCACCAGTTTTCTCCGAAATTCTCTATTTTCTTAATAAAGTTAGGCTATGGAAAGTTGTTCCTGCTCCACCTATCGACTGGGACTTTCAACGTTATAACCCGATGCCATTTTCCTTTGCATTCATCTCCCGCTTCCTCGACTGCTAGTCCTGACAGGCTCTAGCTTGGTAGAATGCATTATGAACTCCTCAACAGCCGAGTGTGCACTCATCTTAGTCAAGATGTGGCTTCCTCCTACTTCCTTATTGTTTTTGGGCCTTCCCCTCCTCCACAGTGTTTTCCTTTGAGAGGGAATGGCCTCCAACATGTGTCCTTCAGACATAATTTTCTCCACTTCGACCTCCGCTTGAGGCGTTGAAATCATTTTTGAGTGAAGTTAGGGACCTCCTTTTGAAACCTCAGAGACACTCGATGGCAATAAGAAAGAGTCCCAGGAATGTTGGGGTTCATACCTGGCACTCCAACTGCCTCAAAAACCCCGTCTCGTGTTTTGAGGGGATCCCATGGTGCGACAACATATGTGCTTAGACACTCATGACTGGGTGAAGGGACATAACACAAAATTTGATAGAATTGAACTTGTAAGACCAGTCGCTACTTGTATACAAACTCGGTTGATGCGTAGAACCCACATAAAACATCTAAGATTTATAGCAGAGTGGGGCAGCGAGACGGAATGTGCCAAGGAATACTCATACATTGTGCCTGGATGTCTTGAAGAATTAATGTGTCATATATGAACGACGGATATGATCCAGGATGTATGAAATGTAGCCGATATGAGTTGTAGAGAATATATGGTACGATCATTCCAATCTCTTTAATCTCCCCAACCTCCATTATTAGAAAATGATGGTTGACACACTTGGTGATACAACTTTTGGGGTAACAACTTTCCTCGATCTGAGGTATTTAACGACTTCCTTTATTATGGTATCTACCCTTTTGGGAGATGACACACACTTTCAGAACACGTTCAGTTCTCGCATCCTTTCCCGACCCCAAGGGGAAATTGGCCAATGGAATGGATTCGACACTCATATCTTATGTACCTGATTTTCCATGCTATGGCACACGGATGTAACTCATCTAAACTAAAGAGGAGTGGCAACGCGAAAAGAGACACTACAGGTCATTCAAAACATTATTGGAATCACGTAAGTATTTAACAATCAAGACTAGCGAGCTCTACAGGTATGCTTCTGCTTGTTTTTTCCTCTTACATCTTCCTATGATTTGCATGATAAGTAATTTCTAAATGATTTCAATCCCTATTGTAGGAAAGATCCCTTCGACTACCGAACAAATTTCGCTCCATAACCTCGCCGAGGAACCTGCAGGAAACATTGAGGTAAAATCAATGAAGAAATGAAGGATATAGGACTCCCTGAGTTCGGTGACGCTGAGAACTTCATCGACTTATGCGACATAGTCAGATCTGTTGGAATATTGATTGTTGTCATTGATGTCAACCCTATTCATGGGTTTTGGACCGCAAGATTGATGAAGGTATTTGGACATGAAGGACAATGCACATGCATATACAACACCCATGAATGGATAGTATACATCATGTTCTTTTTGGTGGTATGTGTCACGTTACGTGGATCCTCATGGTTGAGGAGAAATGAATTTTTGAAGATGACAAAGTGAATTGAAGAAGGAAGTACATGCAGGCCCTGAAGATAATTAAAGAAAAGAATTACAAAATAAGAAAGTGTCAGGTCAGACCTAATGTTAAAATGAAGTGACATAAATGATATAAATAAACATCATTATACATTCATTTGATATAAGTCAAATTTCATAGGAAATAAGAAGTAAAGAAGGCTGGATTTCAAGGGAGGATGAATTCTTTTGGTGATGTGTTCTAAGGTATGTTATTTTCAGGTCATCTTACCATTTTTTTCTATAACTTTTTTTTCTAGAATGATTCAGATGATGAAATCACTATGGTATTGAGAAGACATATCAAGGTACCTCTAGTAAAAATTTCATCTCTTGATTCGCTATAATTATGGAGATACACTATGTGGAAGATAGGGTTTGTGACCCGTCCTGAAGCTAGTCAATAAACAGGTGTTCCATGTAAAACAATCATAATTTATTCATCGAGAATCCAAATGAAGTGAGACAACTTTAATTGGAAAGAGTACAAACTTTGGTTTTTTGTGTGTGAGTTTCAGAATCAGATATTAATTATTGAGCGCGGGGCATTCTGTGCAAGTTCACTCTCCCGAATAGACCAGAATTGAATAAAGTCTACCATTCTTTCTATAACCTCTTTTTGGGGAGGATTCAAGGAGTGAAAATTGGAGGAGTTTCAGAGAATGCATTGAGTAATATTATCTATAGGATCAGAGTACTCCAAGAATTGAAGAATTTCATAAATTGAAGAAGTCTCAGGAAGCATTATCAGGTTCTATGTAATGATTTAATGTAAAGTTTTATTATCTCTCATATATTCTTGGGTGGAAGGAAGGGGCAAGGATGGAGAGTTCAACTCTCTCTTAATATTGGAGGATTGTATCTTCCTCTTGGAGGTTTATCCCTCCCTTTACATTTGGAATCTGTAGCTACCTTTGGAATTCATTACTTCCCTTGAACAATAAATATTGATTATTTTTCATATATTGTGCATGGTGTATTATGGTGTATTGGTGTAACTCTTATACTATTGTTCATTTCTCATTGGATATAGTTGAATGGTTTATGTATAAGTTGAAAAAGGTTTTAAATTGTACTTGATACTGATTCACCCCCCTCTCAGTATCAAAAATTGGTATCAGAGCAGGTTACCTTCAGTACAATTTAACCACTGGAAGAAAGATCCTAAGAAGAAATGGAAGACAAAATTCCAAATGGGATTCCACCATTTGATGGAAGAAAAATTGAATACTGGAGTAATAGAAGGGAAACTTACTTGAAATCTCTTGGGGAAAATGTTTGGTTCTCAGTTGCTTCAGGATGCAATGCTTTGAAGAAACCAAAGACAACAGCTGAGAAGGAAGCAAAACAGAACAACAAATTGGCAATAGATACCATCCTGAATGGATTGACAGATTCAGTGAAATCCAAGGTGGGATCATGTGCATTATCAAAAGAGATTTGGGACAAGCTACAAGACCTTTATGTAAGGGAAGACGCATAAGAAGAAGTTGAAGCAAATTACAACATCTTAGATTTCAAAGAAGAAAATAGAGGTCAGTTCTTTTTATTTAATTGTGAAGGAGTAGGTCATGTTGAATTTGAATGTCCTCATCCAAGGATTGAAATAAATGACACTGAAGAA
>ML789514.1:427386-441200 GCA_009831015.1 Picea engelmannii | reverse complement strand
ACTTTTGATTTCCTTGAATCTTATCTGTGGGATAAATACCGATCCATGATATAATTGGCTAACGAATCTGAAACACTATTAAGTTCTCTTGGAATGTGTCTATATTCAATGTAATCAAACATTCATTCGAGACGACGAGCTTGCAAGTGTAGATGTAGCAGGATAGGACTACGGATAGCGTAGATGCGATTGAGTTGATAAACCACGAGTTGGGAGTCTAAGTAAATAATGATACGAGAGATACCTAGGGAGGAGGATTGGGTTAACAGTCCAATGACAACATGGTATTCTGCCATATTGTTGGTTGTTGGCCCTAAACAGATGCCTCCTGAACTCACCACCTCGTCAAACTGATAAATAACCCACGCTGCTGAAGCAATGTTCCGGGTATGTCGACTATCACCATCCGCGAACCCAAAAAATATAGGAAAGGCAGACGTCATCTGCGCATCAAAACATTGGCACAGTCATGAGTGGCAACGGTAAAGACTCAAGCACGCGAAAGAAAAGACACACCAAACTAAAAATACAATAATGTACAAAGTACCGATGCTAGGTGATCTAGGCATAGTACTTTTTAAGGTAAAGCCCGTTTCAGGGCTCTCCCAGGAAATTCCATCATGATCTACTAGTTCGTAAGGACCTCTGTGTAAAACACGCTTCACGATGTAAGGACCGTGCCACATAGGTTCTAACTTTCCTGTTCCCAATTTATCGTGTGCTTGGTCATAAACGAGGACTAAGTCTCCTTCTGCAAAGGCTTGAGGTTGGATGGATTTGTCATATTGACTCTTGATCCGTTTCTGATGTGCCTCATTAACGAGAGTAGCATCACAGCGTGTTTTGTCCAGCTTGGATAGGTACAAGAATCGTTCTTCTTCCGCAGAAGTATGGGGCAGGAGTTCTACTTTCAATTTGAGTGATGGAATTTCGCACTCGATTGGTAGGACGACTTCAATGCCATAGACCAACTGGAAAGGAGTGAATCCAGTTGAGGTTTTCACAGACGTGCGATAGGCCCAGAGAGCAGAAAATAGTTGTAAGTGCCACGATGTCTTGTTTTCCCCTACCATGCGTTGGATCATGGTTTTTAGGACTTTGTTGATGGCTTCAACTTGTCCATTCGCTTGAGGATAGTAAGGGGATGAGTTTTCATGGCAAAAACCCAATTTGACGTGTAATTCGCTCATCATCTGGTTTTTGAAGTGTGCACCATGGTCGGTGACAATGGCATGTGGTACACCAAAACGAGTAATGATGTGGTTGAAGAGGAATACAGCTGTAGTACGACCATCGTTCAGGAAGGTAGGCATAGCCTCAGCCCATTTTGTGAAATAGTCGACGGTGACGATGATGTAACCGTGCCCCCCGGCTGAGGTAGGCTTACACTGCATGAAATCGATCCCCCATTTTGAAAAGGGGCCGATGGCAATAATGGGGTGCAGCGCCGTAGGGTGGGTGCGTGCCTTCTTGTTGAAGATTTGGCAGGGTGGGCATTTTTTGACAGCTTCAATGCAATCTTTGAAGATCGAGGGCCAAAAGTAGCCCACACGTAGGATTTTTTAGGCTGTGGCCATCCCAAAAACGTGACCGCCACAAGCACCAAGGTGACAATCGTTCAAAACGCGTTCAGCCTCTTCGTGAATCAGGCATCGCCGGAGAATGGTGTCAATGCCACAGCGATACAGAGTGTCGCCAAGGATGAGATAACGACGAGAGTGGTGATGGATGCGTCGACGTTCTTCGCGAGAGATGTTCGGTTGAAAACGTTGAGTTTGAAGGTAGATGATAATGTCTCCATACCAAGGGTCAGAGGTGTTGATGAGGAAGAGAGACTCATCAGGAAGAGAGTCTCTAGGTTCAATGTTTTCATCGGCACAAGGGAGAGCACAAATGAGCTTGGCAAACACCAGGTATTTTTTAGCTTTAGCCTTTGTAAACTCGAGATCGAATTCTTGAAGAATAACGATCCATTTCGAATATTTTCCCCCAAGTACTTGATGTGTCAAGACATGGTACATGGGGTTGGAGTCTGCGATTACCGTGGTGGTGCGTAATAGGATGTAGTGGTGGAATCGTTGGACAACAATGACAGCTGCCATAGCCAGTTTCTCGACATGTGAATATCTGAGTTCGGGTCTGGATAAACTCTTGCTCAGATAATAAATCACGTGTTATTCGTCGTTAGCATCCTCTTGAACCAACACCATCGCAATGGTGGAAGTAGAAGCGGCCAAGTAAAGGATATAATGCTTTGTATATTCGAGAGGATGTAACAAAGGAGCATGGGTCAAAGCATGCTTGAGAGCGTTGAATGACCATTGGGCATTGTCATCCCAGAGGAAAGGGACATTCTTTTGCAGTAGCTGCATAAATCCTTTAGTGATCTCGACATAATTGTAGATGAAACGACGGAAAAAGTTTGCTTTTCCTTGCAAACTTTGAAGTTGGGTTAAGTTGGTGGGTGGAGGCAAGGCTAGAATGGCCTGGATCTTCAAGGGATCCACCTTGATCCCGTCTTTGGAGACGATGAAACCGAGGAGTCGGCCGGATTCGATAGCGAAGATGCATTTGTGTCGGTTCAGATGAATACGATAGAAACGACATCGAAGAAAAATTGCCCGCAAGTGACCAATATGATCGGGTTGGTTGGATGAATGGGCGGGTAAATCATCGAGATAAGGTTCCACGATATGTTTGATGTCGTGGAAAGCATACGACATGGCTTGCTGGAAAGTAGCACCAGCGTTTTTAAGGCCAAAAGGTAGCTTTCGGTAAGCGAAATTTCCCCAAGGGTAGATGAAGGCTGTCTTATGTTGATCAGCAGGTAAGATTTCGATTTGGTTGTATCCAGAAAATCCATCCATGAAAGAGAAGATCATGCTTCCTGTGCAATTATCGATGATTTGATCGATAAAAGGTGTAGGGTAGTTGTCCTTGGGACAAGATTTGTTGAGATCACGATAATATACGCAGACACGGATAGTCCCTTGTTTCTTGGCAACCGGAAAGAGGTTAGAAACCCATTCCGTCAAAGGGACGGGGTAGATAAAGCCATATTTTAGAAGTTTTTCAACTTCTACCTTTATAGCTGCCAATTTCTTGGGGTGAACCGGGCGAAGTTTCTGTCGAACCGGTTTTGCGTGAGGGTAAGTCTTGATTTTGTGTATGACAATTGAAGGTTCGATCCCTGGCATTTCCTCGTAACTCCATGCGAAGACATCGCAAAATTCCTTGAACAAAGCGGTGTAAGAAACCACTTCGTCGGGTGTGCAATTAGCACCAAGATTAATGTTTTCCACGACACCTCCTTTGACTAAAATGTCAATTGTGATTGTAGTAGAGATGTTACCCATGTTCCCCTCAGAGAAAGTATCTTGGGTGAGGATAGGGGATTTTGAAGCATCGGTAACATCGGGGGGGAAGACAGATTGTATGCCTTGCACTTCTTCCAAAGACGAAAGAAAAGAGGATCGATGGTGGTTGTCATCCCAGGGAAAATCGTCAATGCTAAGAATTTCCATGATAGATTCATCCGAAGGAAAAATGTGGGAAATGTAATCAACGACAGATGATAGGGAATTCAACCACGAGGGCATCGAATAAGTGTCGGGTGCCAATGAATGTGAAGTGGTCGAAGAGGGAGAGGCAGATTGAATAGCTACGTATGCGGCCTCGGCTGGGCTGAGTGGCATGGTGTCACTGAGTCCATCGAATTCCAAAGGACTAGGCACAATCCAGGGGTCAGATGATTCCAAGGATTGATAAGGCAGAGTCAAGATCATATTGACGGCGGAAATATGATGTGTAGTAGGTGGAAGTGGTGTAGGGAAGGTACCCATGAGGCTAGAATATTTCAATAAGCCAACACCAACGCTTTCATACATAACTAGGTGGTCTCCCAAAAAAGGAATGTTGTTGGTGGCAGGGATGCGGGCGTCGGGTGTATAGAAATCAAGTTGATCGACGGTGACAATTTTGCCTTGATGAGGGAATTGTACACATCGAAACACCGACGAGGTGACAATAGTCATAGCGTAGAACCAACTTCTTCCGAGTAGTAGATTGTAATCGAGGGGAGCATCGACCACTTCGACATCAATGGTAACAGTTTTACCGCACAATTGAACGGTGAGGGATTGTAATAATCCGTGAGGATGGAAACCTCGTCCATCGAAAGCGCGTAACATCATGGGAGATTTGTTAAGGGCAGGTGATTTCAAACCTTTCCAACAGGATAGAGACATGACACAGGTGGAGGCTCCCTCATCCAGGATGGTTCGATGGATTTATTGATTATGAACAACAACATCGACCTAGAAAGCTAGTTGGTGGGAGAGTCACGGTTGATGGTCGTCCAGATTAAACGTGATGTATTTGTATGACTCGAGATTGAAAGAGCCAATAGCAGCTAAGAGTGTCCTACGTTGGTTAGGACAGTGTTGTAAAACTTCCAATGCGGACATGGCACACGGAGCTTAGGCCAAATCTTCTACAATATTGTAGTTTTGGGCGGCTCGTGAATTAGGATTGAAAGTGGATTTCTGGATGGTGCTCTTAGGAGGGCATAAGATGGAGTCAAAAGAAGGTTTCTCAATCTGAAGTGGCCTGGATGGAGGGCTAACAGACGGAGGAATGACAGCCGATGGTAAAGGATCTGGCGAAGAACCATTAGCAGTCTTCGGCTTATCAGGTTTAACTAGCGTGTCGTATGTCACAGAACGAGTGGTTATATTAACCCCGTTAAACATGTAAATGTGTGCACTTGTCAAGGCCTCATCATGGGGTTGGTTGGAACTTGCCCCCGACGTGGGGGTTTGTGCAACCAAATATTGTTGTTGCGGAAATGGCTGAGTGAGCACAACGGGTTGCGAATTTCCCTTAAAAATTTTAGCCACTTCATCGCGATGTGGGAAGTCTCGAGTGTAGTGATCGTCACCGCAAATGAGACATGGGAATTTCGGTTTCCGATGTGGTTGTTTTCCAGCAGCAGGGGTTTGTGGTTGGGTCTTGGGTTGTTCGTTGTTATTGTTCTTCTTTGTTTTGTTTCTCTCTTTTTTCTTGCCCCTGAGTTGTTGTGAAGGGGTTGATTGGACCGTATTCACATCAGAGACTTGAGTTTGGGTGGGGGTAGAAGAGGGTGCAGTCAAACTGGGGGCGGCGGTGGAAGCAGGCCGCTGGATTGTTCCAGTATACTGAGTAGTAGATTGAGTTTTGACGGAGCCAATAACTCCATCCGCATGAGAAGCAGTTGGTGGTTTGGATGGATCGTTATTGGGACGTGTAGAGTTTGGTATCAACTCGTACAGAGTACCGAATTGTGAATAGACTAAGTCTAAGTACTGAGCTCGGGCGATGGCTTCTTCCTCGGTGACCACGCCGCCCATGGCAACATCACGAGCGATCTTGGGTAATAATGATTTCGTGAACCATTCCGCTAATAATTGGTTAGGGATGATCGCTTTGATTAGCCTTCGTCGTCTTCTCCATTCATGGATATGATCGGAGATGTGTATGGAAGTTGTCTGATGAAGAGAGGTTAATAGTTCAGTACCCGTCTCGTATCGGATGGGCAGTTGGAAGTGTGTGAGGAAGGACATGGCGAGGGAGTTGAAGTCGTAAAAAGATGCACGTGGTAATTCAATATACCATTTTGCTGCGGAACCCGTAAGTGTCCGTTGGAAAAGATGCAAACGAATAGAATCGTCCATGAGGGAGTTGGATGAGCACCACAAAAGGAAGGTCATCACGTGGTTGTTCAGGTCTTCTTCGGATTTTCCGTCGAATTTTGGGATATCAGAAGGGAGCTTTTCCGGAATCGCTGGCCAAACCGAACAATGATGAATGGGATCATTCGTTAACCGAGACAAGTCTGGAAGGTCCAGGGTGGCTAGAAAAGGTAGTTGTCGGTTAACCTGTGGATAATGCTGATGCGGCAGAGGAATACCAGTGGGGCCTAATACTGGGTTATGTGGATAATTATAACTCGTGGGCCCTCTCATGTGAGGTTGGTTTTGACCAAGGTACATAGGATTTGAAGTGTTTTGAGAAGCCTGTGTGAGCGAAGGATAACCGGATGGGTTTTGAGGGTTATGGATTGAGTTGGGCATTTGTCCATAAGGAGGTTGTTGTGGAGTCTGCGAATTTTGTCCTGCCGGGAAGTGTGGGTTTCCTGAGAAAGGAACATTCCAAGGGTTAGATGCGGCAGGCACAGTTTGTCCCGTGGAGGCATGCAGATTTCCTTGGAAAGGGATGCTCCACAGATTGGGTGCAACAGACACATTTTGTCCTTGTGGTTGATGGTGGACTCCGACTTGAGGTTTCCCCCCAGCATGAGGGTGCCCCCCGAATGGAATTTGTCCTCCGGTGGGAGGATGCCCCCCAGCTTGAGGTAGACTTCCCGGGATTTGAGGGCCAGACGTAAAATATTGAACAATGTTGCCGATTGGGTTAGAACCACCAAGGACAGTCCCTCCGGGTTGTTGGATAGGTATGGAACTTCCCGGTACGATTTGAGTAGTGGTTTGGGCAGTGGTAGTGGCATATGTGTTCAGTGCCCTAAATCCAAAAGGGAGATTTGGTCTTGGTGTTATAGGTGTGCCAATCGGAGCTTGATTAACTACCGCATTACCGGCAGGGATGGTCGGAATGTGCGGGGCCATTGTCGAATGGGCTGTCTGGAGGGGAATAGTAGGTCTCGGGCCAATGGATGTTACGTTTGGGCCAACGGGTGGTGTGCTCGGAGCAACGGTTGGTGTGGCTGTAAAAGTGGTAGTACCGGTGAAGTGATTTGGGGGTACAGTGTAGGAGAAAGGTACGTCGACACCTTCCCCCATTCCATAAAGATCTCGCAGCAAGCGTGGTGGACTCCGAACAATGTTCTCAGTCCAAAAAGGGTCATTGGGTAGAGGGTTTTGAGGAGACCCGGCCGGAGCATTAGAAGGGTTTATGACAACAAATTCTCCAGCGGAATTTAGGTGGAGGATCTGCCGTTCATATCCCTCCGGAATACGATAAGCTTCTGGGGATTTCGAGACAATTCTAAAATTCTCCAAAGGGATGGGAACTTCTTCCTGAGAAGTTGTAGTGTTTTGAACCTCGCTCTGTTGAGGAGATTTCTCCGTAGAATGAGGGGGTAAAGGGGCGTATCCTTCCATATTTTCTGGAGGAATTCCTTGTAGCCTCCGCGAGCATCGTGGAGGGTCGATGTTGGCGGAAAAGAGTCGATGAAAGAAATCTATGGCCAACTAGTGAAAAGAAACAGCACATGCTAAAAAAAATCTAAGAATCACAACCAAGCAAACATGACCTTCTTTTGATGACCGTACTAGTTGGTGATGAAATCCAACGTCGTGTGATCAAGTCCAGAAGAGGCGGGGATAGGGTGGAATAGTTACAATGGTGACCTGCTTAATGGAATTACGCCTTGGTGCAAGCTTCCACGCAGTAATTGTGGATTTACCCTCCAAGGAGCCCGAGTGAGTTTGACCAATATATGATCCAGGTACAGTGAGACTTCCCGTCACCGTCACCTTGTGTAAGAACCTAAAATATTATGGCCACTAAGGTTACCAATTCGCAGTCAGCCCCTGGGTAGGAATAGTCGACAGTTCGATCCGAACGTACGGGCAGTGTATCAAGCCTGAAACCAACTAAGAAGCTTCCATGCAGTACTTGTGGATTTACCTCAAAGTGATCCCCATAATACGATCTGACCACCAGAATCAGTTAAACCATGGAGGGTTAGTCCCCGTAGCTTACCCAAATGCAACCTCGTGTGTAACCCCTATGTGAGAGGGGGATCCCTAGAAAACTTATACGATAACTGGATTTTACTCTCCCTAACTCAGGATACTAATGTTTTTTTTGACAACTTTGGAGAGTTATGCTCACAGCCTAATCCAAAGTACTACACCTATTCTACTGTTGGTGGAGGATTCTAGCAAAGAAAAATTTCTAGATAAGTTTTAATTAGCGTTGATTTTTATGGTTGTTCTTTACGCAAAGGGGTGCATGGAAGTGAAACAAATGGAATTATGACTCAGACCCAAAGAATGCATCGATCATGATAAACAGTCATTTCCTTTCGATGAATGTCTATCTAAGGGAGAGAGAGAGTTCTTTCACTAACAAGCACAACTATGGAATTCCCTCAAACAATTCTTTTCTCAATCAAATCCTGATGTGATGCAAAAACTTTTAAATGCCTTCTAATATGCTCAATCAATCATGAAGATATCTTTAATTTTTTGTGTATGGATGATGATCGATACAAAACAATGCTGATCTTTGCTAATTATCTTCTTGGTATGAATGAAAACCAAACTAGCATAAGAAAAAGTCACACAAACAATACACCCTTCGTAGCAATCAAAACGAAAAACGAAAGAAAAGAAACAACCAAAGAAAAAGCAAAATTCACACCCAAAAGCGAGATTTGAAGAACAATGACCTCGACTGAAAACAAGATATAGAGGTCTGTATACCTTTGATGACCTTCACCAGGGTTTTGCTCAATTGAAGAGAAGAGAAAAGCAATGCATAGGTTCCAAGATTTACTCAACAGAAAAACTCAATGAAAAAAAATGGTGAAGAAGGCTACAAGATCCGATCAACAAGGTATTTATTCTTCAAAAAGATAGATGTCAAGGCCAAAAAGGAAGAAAAATTGACTCACTATATCACTCAGCAAAAGAGCGACAAAGGCAAACCCTGAAAAATGCATTTGTGGAGGGTTTTTTGGCCAAAAGGGTGCTGGCGCTCTGTTGCCAAGGGCAAAGAGCGTTATAGCACTCTGTGTAAGGCTATTAGGAGTGTTGGCACTCTGATAACACTAGGTCAGGGGCACCAGGGTCTAAAAGTCCCAGAAATGTCAAAAAATTTCAAAAATTGAGATCTAAGCTTGACAAATATGCTAAATGTGACAAGGTAAGGAGCCAATCAGCTCATGAAACTAATCAAAGAGGGGTAAACCAGGTCTGAAACAATCAAGGGACAGAACAAGGTCAATGAGGAGAAAAATCCAAACAAAAGGTTTCGATTCAAGGCTATCTCCCCAGTGGAGTCGCCAGTTTCTGTTGTAGGAAAATCTCCCTGCGGACAGGTAGATCACCTCTAAGGCTTGACCTTAACCCTAGATAGAAAAATGCTTAACGCGGACACTGACTTCCTTTCAAATCTATCTAAACTAATGCATGAGAAGGGAGGATAACAGAAGTACTTTTCAATCGACGTTTGTCCCTGCATGTTACGAGTTGCGTTCCAATCCTTTTCTAATCGCTGAGGTCTGTGGACAAAACAAGATACGACCACTTCCTACTCTATTGACATTAGCTTGAAAATAGATCTATCACTAAATGATAAGTTCATGTAACATCAGACACAAACTAGAAAGAAAGAGGCCAAGCGTGTCATATTAATGAGAATAACGATAGCAGTACTTAGAATCGTAGATGCGAATGTGACAGCTTCGTCAAGTCCTCTTCGTCTAACCCTTGCCTGAAAGATCCACAACCTGGATAACAGCAGCTTCACTGATCACTCTCCTTTGGCTGACTGTAAGCTTCCTCCAAGATCATAAGTTTCATATGTTCAATTCTTTCTCTACCCTTTTCCACCATCATAGAGCCTGTTTATATAGGTTAGGAGGGGTCTAACCTCTTGAGTTATGTTTAGAACTAGTTGGGGACCTTCTCCTTAGATCAGGGATCTTTTGATGAAACCGAGAATTTGAGCACAACTGCCTCCTAATCTGGAATGATCCCCTCCTTATTCTACTCAACGGGCTAACAACTGACCCAAAATAGGGAGCGCTCCCCCAAAATGGGCATCAGAGCGTTGTAGCGCTCCTGGTGAGCCTTGGGAAAGTGCCAACGCTCTTAGGATGAGAAGCGCTCCTTCAGAAGGGCCTGAGGGGCATTATAACGCTCCTTGAAGCATGGCAGAGGAGCGCCAACGCTTCTGCAGCTGTAGTAGGGGAGCGTTCCCCCTCCAAACCAGTGTTTCAGAGTCTCTTTCAGGTGTCAAGAGCTAATTTATTCCAGTAGACCAGTTCTCCCCCTTCAAATCAGTTATGTGAGGTGTCATAAGTGCCTCCTTAGTGTCGTTATCATGGTATCATGTCTAAACATCGTTTGCGACACTAGTGATCAACTTGCGACACTTGCGAAAGTTGTAGGGAAGATGCGACACTTATGACGATTGATAGGGACAATGCGACACTTATCCATCTGAGCAATTTTGATGTGTAACACTTTCGAGACTTCTCCTTTCACGATTTCTAGAGACTCTTCACTCTCAGTCTCCTGGTGTCTGAATCATCAAAATGTGGGTCTCTCGACACACGTCCTCTAAGATGGATGGTTCTAATTCTTTCGGGACTTCGATGAATCCTCTCTTCTCTCTTTTGTTATGAGTATTAAACCCCTCACACATCCTTTCAGATCCAACGACTATCAGTCCTTGGTGCTAGATCTGATGGCCCAGATCCTTCTTCCCCTTCTTTAATCCAATGACTCTTAGGCCATTGCGCTCCAGATCTAACGGTCTTGATTCCTTTCAGGATTTCGCGAACTGAAAGTTCGCGATGAAAACAATTCCACAATCCTTTGTCTGCTCCAAACCCCGAACTCCGAAATGCTGAAATTCAAATGTGCAATTTCAAGATTTCGTGAACTGGGAGTTCACGATGTAGAGACTCCACACTCCTTGGCTGCTCCAAACCCTGAAATGCCGAAATTCAACGCCTTCGCCTGACCCAACGGTTGTTAGGATTTCGACACTTCTCTATGAAGTGTCTCCACCGTTCATCTTCAGTTTCTCTCATGTGCGACCCTCCTAGAGGTTAAAATCTGTGCACCTTCCTCCAGATCCAATCGTAGTCAGTTATCTATGCAAGATCTGATAGTTCATATCTGTCTTCCTTGCGTGTTCTCCTCCTAAGCCTTCTTGGCTTTCTGACTTAGAATATTTTCTAAGGCTTGAAGGTCTCAGCTTTTGACTCTTCCTCTTGCAAGCCCGGTTCCGTTTGGGTCTAGTCTGCATTATAGAAATGCTTCCCCTCCTGTTCTTTCGAACATGAAACAAGTTCACTCTGAGTGCACTCCTTGCGCTATCCCTCCCGAGCTTAAGAACTTCAGAAAATTTCTTATTCACATGCTCCTTGTGCTGCTGAGTTTTCGAATAACTCAATTCGAAGTATTTCTTGCAAAGAAATGCTTCAGGCCCTCCTGGCATTCTTCTACTCGATGCACACCTTGCAGAGCCTTTCTTCACAGAGTGTTTAGTAACTCTGTAACTTCCTTCTCCCTGACACTTCCCTTTTCTCAGAACTCAAAATAGAGTCCCTTCTGTGCACACTTGCACCAACTCAATGCCCACCTGGCAGAGTTATCTAGAATCGTTAGCGATTTTGTCTTCTCGTCCAACTCGAAACAGAGTTCTCCTCAATGCACCCCGTGCACTTTCTCAATGCCCACCTGGCAGATCTTATATAGAACCTTCATTAGTTTTGTCTTCTCTGAACTCGATACAGAGTTCCCTTATGTGCACTCCTTGCACCTCTACTGATGAAGGTTCAACGCTATCCCTCTTGAGCTTTCCTGAGGTTGTCTCACCTCTGTCAACACACACCTTGCGGACTCTGTGCTCTCCTTGCACTCGGAAACTCCAAGATAGGAAGAGATTGAAACTTATCAAATACTTCAGCAGCTATGCATTTAAAACATGAAATGCATAAAAACAGGTAAACACATACAGACAATTCATGGACAGGAAAAACTGCTCTTTGTATTAATCTCCAAATGTCTATACAAATGTTTACAAAGGCTGGACCGTAACAAGTCTCATCTCTTTCTCTCGAGGCCTCCCTACCTGAGAACTATCTTCTTAACTCCCTACTCAAATTTCTTTATTACAAAATGGGGCTCTCTCGAGCTTATCCCCAACCACCATCTCTGATCTATCGCTATCACAGAGCGGCTCCTATGGCTACATTACATAAATGGATGTCTAGTCCTGACAGATCTACACTTAGCTGCAGGTAACCATTTAAGGCAACCTCAACCACTTCCTGAACAACTGCATGGTTTGGCACTAAAAGCCTTACAACATTTATTGAAATTTCAAATTTCAAAATTGAGAGGGTTGCACCTCTCACTTTCTCCATTAATACGTGTTGGATGTGTTGGTTGGCTAGCATGTTGTTGATGTGGAGTGATGCTCCTGCATCACAAATTCATCATCTTGAAGAGAAAGGGTGGCAATGTTTCATTTGGATATGAATCATCTGCCAAAATACTTGGAGAAGGTACAGTAGAGCTTGGAAGAAAAAATGTAAAAGAAAAGAATTTTCTATTGGTTGAAGACTTGAATCATAATCTACTCAGTGTTAGTAAAATGTGTGATCAAGGATACACTCTTACGTTTGATTCCCAAAAATGTAAAATCAAAGAAAATAACTCAGGAAGATTGGTTGCAGCTGCAACAAGAAGACCAAACAACATATGCATCCTAGACATGAAGAAGAGAGAGAAGACAAAATCCACACAAAAGGATTCTAACGAAGAAAAAATCCCAAAGACCAAAAATAAGGATGAAGTATTATTGAGTGCCACATGTTCAGGGGGAGCAACCCCATAGAAGAGAGTTACATTTTTCCATTAAACTTAGGGGGACCAGCCCTAACCTTTTCCATTGATGTCAAAGGGGGAGAGAAATTGGGATCATGATGATAAGGGGAGCATGAGTGTTGCCATCAATGACAGAGGGGGAGATTTTTGGAAGATTGGTTGTTGTCATATATGTCAACCCTAGTCATAGATTTTGGACCGCAAGATTGATGAAGGTATTTGGACATGAAGGAAAATGCACATGCATATACAACACCCATGAATGGATAGTATACATCATGTTGTTTCTGGTGGTATGTGGCACGTTACGTGGATCCTCATATTTGACGAGAAATGAATTTTTGAAGATTACAAAGTGAATTGAAGAAGGAAGTAGAAGTAGGCCCTGAAGATAATTAAAGAAAAGAATTACAAAACAAGAAAGTGTCAGGCCGACCCTAATGTTAAAAAGAAGTGACATAAATGGTATAAATAAACATCATTATACATTCATTTGATAGAAGTCGAATTTCAGAGGAAATACGAAGTAAAGAAGGTCTTATTTCAAGGGAGGATGAAGTCTTTTGGTGATGTGTTCTAAGGTATGTTATTTTCAAGTAATCTTACCATTTTTTCTATAACTTTTTTTCTAGAACGATTCAGATGGTGAAATCACTATGGTATTGAGAAGACATATCAAGGTACCTCTGGTAAAAAAAAATTCTCTTGATTCGCTATAATTATGGAGATACACTCTGTGGAAGTTAGGGTTTGTGACCAATCCTGAAACTAGTCAAGGGACAAATTTCATTGGAAAGAGTACGAACTGTAGTTTCTTGTGTGTGAGTTTCAGAATCGGATGTTAATTATTGAGTGTGGGGCATTATGTGCAAGTTCATTCTCCTGAATAGACCAAAATTGAATAAAGTCTACCATTCTTTCTATAACCTCTTTTTGGGGAGGATTCAAGGAGTGAAAATTTGAGGAGTTTCAAAGAATACATTGAGTAATATTATCTACAGGTTCAGAGTACTCCAAGAATTGAAGAATTGTAGAAATTGAAGAAGTATCGAGAAGCATTATCAGGTTCTATGTAATGATTGGTTGATGGTGATGATTTAATGTAAAGTTTTATTATCTCTCATATATTCTTGGGTGGAAGGAAGGGGCAAGGATGGAGAGTTCAACTCTCTCTTGATATTGGAG
>ML789514.1:391526-427336 GCA_009831015.1 Picea engelmannii | reverse complement strand
GAGTTCAACTCTCTCTTGATATTGGAGGATTGTATCTTCCTCTTGGAGGTTTATCTCTCCCTTTACATTTGGAATTTGTAGCTACCTTTGGAAGTCATTACTTCCCTTGAACAATAACTATTGATTATTTCTCATATATTGTGAATTGTGTATTATGGTGTATTGGTGTAACTCTTATACTATTGTTCATTTCTCATTGGATATAGTTGAATGGTTTAAGTATAAGTTGAAAAAGGTTTTAAATTTTACTTGATATTGATTCACCCCCCTCTCAGTATCAACAGGATCACATGCCAAGAAGGATTCACTATGGGCCGAAGAGCTAGCCAAGGTGACCGATACGTCGTCAGGACAAGTGCAAGGATTTATGGAACATTCTATGAAGGCTCAAGTTGTGCTACAACAGTTGAACATAAGTCTTTTGAAGTACCAGGTGCATGCAATAAAGATCAGAGTATTTTACGCGTCTCTGATGGAACAACACAGATTCCCATGGGCCCAAACCTGCGAAGAGTTGTTTATCAGTTGGTCTGAGTATGAGAGAAGTCATCCTTTCAAAGAACTATCTTGAGTTGACTATTAGAAGATGACACCATGTGGCGTATTTTTCTTTGCTTAAACTACACTTAGTCATTGTTTTCAGTTGAACTTTATATTATAAATAAAGACATCGACCAATTAGTTAGAGGTCGATGGTTGTTGCAAGAACTCTTTCTTTCTGGTTGTTAATAATTATTTTGAAACTCCCTCTGAAATGAGAAGTCCTTATGGAGCAGAGATATGTTATTTTCATCAACTGCATGTGTGATTTGACGTGGAGAAGAACTATTTCCTATCAATTTTCATGAATGATGTTGTAATGAGTAAGAACAATTAATTATGGTTTCAAGTTATCTGGTGCAATGTTTTGTTGTTCTTTTCTTTAGTGATGAAGATGAATCGTTGTGTTATTATGTGATGAATGATTATGGTATATGAATTATTTTTCTTGCCATTATCTTATTTCATATGTGTTTTCTTTCTGGTAATTAGTATCTCGGACAGTAATTGGATGCTCACATGGTTAATGTATTAGTATTAGGCCTGTGGTGTAAAATTGTTTTCTACATGCTTGAGAAGTGGGTTATCCCATGTTCAACCTCTTCCCCTTAGTTAAGTTTAATTCCATTTTGTTTCCAAGTTGGTTTATACTGAATTACATCTCATATCAGTCCCACCCAAGAGAAAATACAAAAAAGAGATAGTCCAAACTGAAGGAAGATCCTTCACAAGAAAATGTAAAGCCCATCAATAATTTTGCCGGATCACAAGATCTGGAGAACCATTCCACTATTAAATGCTGCAGATTCTAATTGGGCCTCGGTGGCGGTTTTACTTCCTACTGTTGAATCAAGGGATTTAAGGCCCATCAACAATTTGTTGTCTCCCTTGAACATGGCACTTGTTTGCATATCATCTTAGAGTTGGGAATCTTCTTGTCTCTAAGTCATACCAATCCTATAAGTCCTCATAATCTTTCGACTCACTCTAAGAGTGCCCCAGTGATCATTATGCTATGTTTTTGTCTATCTCTCAGTAGATTCAATGATTCCAAGTCATTTATCATGTCTCAATTTTCAAGGGAAGTTTCAACTCAAACCAACCATTCTGCAGTATTACTAGCTTTCATCCTCGTGTCAATCCATGATCATTTAATCCACCATATTACATCACTTTCTAGTGTCTATTTTGTTTTGACGATGGGGGAAACATCATGGCCCTACTTTGATGAGTATTTTCCTGTCAAATTCAACACATTATCTGGTAATTAGACTTAGAAACTAGTTAGTACCTTGGAGCTTTCATGCCTCAAAGACATGTTTCCTCATCTTCAAAAATAGGTTTACACCGTTGGCCTTTGATCGAATGATTCCATGGATGTTCAAATTTATCTCATTTATTCACATTCACTGGAATGTACAAGGGTACTTGGGATTCATTTTTTTCATTTGTGATTTCCCTCACATTTTTGAATGGTATACATTAAATGATCGGTAATCAAGTGGTTTCTACCATGTTCGACATCAAGAAATATATTCACATGGATAGAGTCATAATGTTTCAGTATCAGGATAAAGACCCTGGGTTGGGTGCTCACTCTTTGATATGATTTTCCCAAGATGTGTTGGATCTCATTTGAGTATGCAGTAGATTCCAGTATAATCATCATATTGGAAATCTCACTGATGTATATATTGTCAAATAGATCCACTTTGTATTGGTTTGTGGCTATGTTTTTGTCATATCGTATATCCATTGTGTATTATTTTGTGGCTACGATCATATCATGTCATGGAGGTATGGATCCACATTTTGTCTTTGGTATCCATACCCTTAATTAGTATTTTCATGGATCTGTAGTGTATTGGTCAGCGACCATTCTTTGAGTCAGTTTATTTCGAGCATAGGTATGCCTGCCTCATGGATGATACATATATATTGTTTGATATTTGTTTGTAGTTTCTTCTAGGCTCTCCTACTCCAAATCCCTTGCATTAATATTTTTGTAAAGTGTTTTGACCATCAGTTTCGCCTCTTACCTCACACTTTCGGGGGAATCTGTTACACACCTAAATGTCACACCACCAAATGTCACACTTAAGTGTCCTAAGTGTCATATGCACCTTAATAAGTGTCTCATGCACTTTATCAAGTGTCACATGCACCTTACTAAGCATTGCATGCACTTGATTAAGTGTCACAACTTTGACACCATGGAAGAACATTTTTCATAATCCTTAGTCATTGTGGAGGAGAAAACTCATCATGAAAAGGTCAAAACAATGCCTTTTACCTTGATATTTGACAATTTTTTAAATTCGATGGTCCCCTTCCCATGTATATCGAGTATTGAACTCTTTTCAACACTCCCCTTCCCATGTATAGGAAACATTGTCAAATCCCTATGCTCAGTGTAGGGGGAGTGTTGAAATGGTTAGAGGAAGTTGCACCTAATCCACCTTATTCTAAGGGTCATTTCTGAGAGGATGAGGTCAAAGATTCAAGTCATATATCGTGGATCCATATTAATTAAACTCAATATCCATGAGATAAGATAAATATCAACTTATGGAGCAAAATCCTCATCCATTTCCTAAAATACTTCATGATGGTTAAGCCTCCAAACTCCTATATAATGAGTGCATCCCAAGGTGAAAAGGGAGGAGAATCCATCAAAGCATCATAACTATTATCTTGAGATATTTAGGAGAAGAATAGATAGGAGAGCTTGGAGGAGCTTCTACAACATCAATGTTGGATTGTAAGTGATTCACTATGGATTTCTATTAATACATAACTTGGGCTATTCCCTTCATGTTTTGTGTCACTTGTTACATGCATGTCTATTGTTGTTAAAGTCAACATATACAGATTTATTGCAACCTAACAATATGGAGTAGAAGAAATGATATTCCTCTTTGTTCATTGCAGGTCCTATCTTGTGGCCAAAATCTTGTTCAACAAAGTCAAAGGCTGGAGCAGTGAGGACAACCATCATAAAAATGTATGTCATCCATCTATTTTCTCTTACTGTGATTATTGAAGTAGGTATAAAGGGAAGTTAGTGTCCATTTTTTTTATTCTTTATTTGGATCAAATAATGGGTCTTGATCCAAAGGGGTTTTTCACTTGTCTGCTGGGGAAATAAACCATAACACTTGGAGGAGCCTTGGCAACATCAAGACATAGGTAATGGGATCACAGATGTGCCTGATCATAAACACAAAATCTACTACTCTAATGTGGGTTTTTTACCACCCCAATCACAAGTACCACCCTAGGTATAATTATGATGAGATGATAAGAGATAAAAAAGGAAAAGGGTTGTTCGGTTTCAGAGTATTGTGCCTCCTGTTAAGTTTCTGTCCATTCCCCCCCACTCTTCTCTATGTTAATAATCCTAGAAAAGTAGTAGATAGAGCATGGCTCACCACTAGAAGAAGAATAAAAGTAAATTCTCTATGGGATGCCATGACAAGGAAGCTTCTTCATCCAGAGGTCATGGAAGATCCACTAGAGAAGAGAAAGAATCCCTTGTGGTTGAATCCTGGTTCTGGAATTTATGCTCGATAGAGGAAATTCAGTTTGCAGAAGACATCGAGGACTTAGTAAAAACCTGTCACAAGGAAATCTCAAAGTAGGAAATTATAGAGGAAGTAATGATTTGGATGCCAGAGCCGATGCATTCCATAACCCGTGACATGTTTTATTTCAGAATGATGGAAACATATTGAATGGTGAAGGCATCGGTTGGTCAAGCTCTTAGAAATACCAAGTGTGACCATGGTGATATCCTCAACACCATTCATCTTCTGGAAAGTAAATTTTAACTCTATTTCTAGTCGTAACATGATATCAAGTTTCATGTCACCCAAACTGGCAACAATACGAACTAGAAAGAGATGCCACCAACTGATCCAATCCCTCTAAGATCATTCAATTTCCCCGTCATGGTGGATGACATCCAGGATGAGGGACCTCAGAGATTTTGGGAGAGCATTCCAATGCCCATAGGTGGCCTCCGTGAAAAGGACAAGCTAGGGTGCCAAGTCAGGGACTCCCTCTTCTTGGGAGTCTAAATAAGATGCAGGTTCTATAAGGTTCTATACTAGATAAACTTTCCCTGTAGGCATGTTTTGTTATAATATTTATTTAGTCTTCTCTTTTTATATCCATAGTAAGGCATTGAACATAGTAATCATAGGCATGTATTAGGAAATATGGATGATACTCTGATAATTATGTGGTCTGGGCTGGGACTGAACATGGTTTTGGTGTCTAGTTTCTAGTCTTCTGGTAGACCCCCATGTTCATAATTTTGTAAAATATTTGTGATATAATAGAATATAATCCCCTTATTTAGAATATAATCCCCTTATATGAGGTGAGTTATAAATGGTTTTCTTTTGCTCTATATTTGGGTCCTACTTGTCTTGGCCATATGCATAGAGGTGTCATTTGTGGTTCTCAATAACAACATTTTTTCAGAAAAGAATTGAATCAAGAAAAATACATCAACATCAAAAATATGGATATGATGAAACAAAAAAATACCTAGGAGGAAATAATGTAGTAAAAACAAATGTGTTGTATGATTGAAATGCATCAACATATAATTAGGACATTTGTTTATATTTTATGTTACTTTTTATTGATATATAAGATGTTGTTATTTTAATTTGGTCTCTTTTCCATCCTATTATCTATGTTACATTGGGATGTTTCCAACTACTATCGAATATATTAATTTCTCTTTTGAAGGTCCTTGCACTTAATTCTCCTTGCACTTAATTCATCAAAAAAGTAGGTTTATGATTCAATTGTAATGGAAGATTTGTGAGCCATATCTCTTATAAATTTCAAATTATAGTTTTTTCTGACCCTTTCTATTTGAATAAGTTGTGATTCTAGGAATTGTTTTTGTTTGCAACATGCAATACATCCTTTCTTAAGTGTCTACAAAACCCTATTTTCGAAAGTGTTTTCATCATGCTACAAATACCTATTTTCATTGGCTACAAAACCCTACTTTTCCAAGTGTTCTTAGCATGCTAAATATCCCTATTTTCACTGGCTATGGAACCCTATTTTTAGTGGATATAGAACCCTATTTTCTAAATCATTTTCATCATTCTATAGACCTCTATTTTTAGTGGATACAAAACCCTATTTTCCAAAAAAAGAATTTTTAGTAGTTATGGATCCTATTTTTAGTGGTTGTGGAACATTGTATCAATGAAGGTACAACTATTGATATTTTCATATTGAAATAATCTTCTAAATGCAAAGACTTTGGAAAATTGAACCAACAAAAAAATTGGAAAAATAGATTAAAAAATACATTAGGATAAGTAAGGCACCATTGTATCATGAGAAATTTATGTTTTCCTAAATGAGTAATAATTGTAATCTCTTGAATAGAAATTGTATAAAATTTGGATTATGAAAATTTTGGTAATATATAAAAGTACTCCTTAATCTAAAAGGTGTTCTCATTCAATAAATGTACTTACATTTTTTTTGTTTACTGAAAATGTTACAAGTCGTTGGAATTCCATTAATGAATGAGTCAATACATGCCAATCATTTGTTGATTTATATTATCTAAATTTCTCTTTATTCATGAATTATGCATTTTTTTACTTCACATTAATGTTATGTCCAAATGTCCCTCCTTTCATCAAACTTGCTAGTTGTAGATATTAAGGATTATGGTTTTAAGGGATATCAATTTATTTTTTATGAAAACAATATTTACGATGGTAATTCTATCAGTGTTACATATACATTTCACTATTCAAAGAAGATGACCCTGATCTGATTTTTTTTTTAATCCAAAAAATAATAGTGTTGATTATTGAACATTTATTTGATATTTAGTTCAATTACACATCGATTTTTCAACATTTGTTCGATGTCTCAAATGAAAAAGGTTTATTTCTGTGTTTCCTACACATTATGTAGTCCACTTACAAGGTTTCAATGATTTTGAAAATATGGAATTCCATGTTGCATGGACATGTGGAACATTAATATGATGTTGAACAAGTATTGATTAACCAATGAATAATGGGCATGAAATGAAAAAAAATGGTGTGGTTACTATCAATTTTTCAACTTGTAGTTGATTTTCTAAACGTCAATCTGATGTTGAACTAATGTTGGTTAACCAACACATAATGGACTTGACATAAAAAAAATTGATGTGGTTACTGCAAGATTTTTGACATGTAGTAAACATTCCAAACATCGAATATGTGACACCACAAGCTCAACATTGATTTAACATTAAGGATCATCATGTTTTTTGTTTGTTAAACATTTTAAACATTGATTTCCTGTCAAATTATTAACCTGATTGTATTAGCAAGTGTTAGTGGTGCAAGTCATGGAGGAGAATCCCCCCGTGGACAGGTGGATTTCCTCTTGGATACTAGACCCCTATAACCAAGACAAAAAGGTGAAAATGTTGAACATTGACATTCCTTCTAATGAAGCTAAACTAGTCAAGGGATAAGAAGAAAGGAATATAAATACCTTTAATAACGTTTGTCCTTGCTCGATCTAGGCTGATATTAATCTCCAAGTATTTTAGAAGGTCCAACAATTGAAGGGACAACAATGAGAAAAACATACTTCCTATTCCTACCATGATTAGCTTCGAAATAGATCTATCAAAAAGAACAAAATCATGAAACATGCACAAATTTGAAGGAAACATACCAAGAACATATATATATTAATGAATACAAAGAAAAGTTCTTAAAACCATAGATGTAGATGCAACAACTTCACCAAGCTCTCTTTGTCCAAACCCTTGCTCAAAATCTCCACGATCAAAATGACTGTAACTTTACTGATTATCTCCCTTATGAGATCATAAGTTTGATACCTCTAAACTCCATGTATTTCACCATGATAAGGCCTCCTTATATAAGCTTGGAGAGACCCAACCACCTTAGATATTATTGGGATAGGTTGATGATCCTTCTCCACCAGATGTGGATATTCCCTAAGATCCATCCTTTACCTTAGATTCGAATGCAACCAACTTCAGAGATGAAGGGGATTTTTCCCTGATTTTCCTCAACAGCCCAAGATTTCCTAAAACAACCCAGCGCTCCCTCAGAATGGGGCACAGAGTGTTGCAACACTCCCCCAAAGAATGGTAAGGAGCATTGGCACTCCCTGAGAGTGGGTAGGGGAGCGCTGCCCAAAATTTCCTTAAAAAATCCCAGCGCTCCCCCAGAAGGGTACACAGAGTGCTGGAATGCTCCCCCAAAGAAGGGTAGGGAGCGTTGACACTCCCTAATAGTGGGTAGGGGAGATTTGGCCTTCAAAATTCATTTTTAAGTGGGTTTTTTCATGGAAAAAGATGTGTACTCTTCATCAGATGATTTCTCCTTCTTAAACCAGTCTTTGAGGGTGTCTTCAAGTGCTCCTTGTGATGTCATTCGAGACATGACATAAGCAAGATGACTGTATGATGTCTGCGAAACTTGCGACACTTGTAATGATGACAATAGGTCATCATTGAAGTGAGCAATTTTGATGTGTAACAGATTGCCCCCCAAAGTGCGAAGTTAGAAGACAAAAACTGATGACTGAAGTTCTTTGTAGACTTTTTCGAGCAAGGGTATGGACACAGAGAACCTGGTAGAAGTTGCACACAACCATCAAACAAATATTATGACATGTTTCAAACCCAAGGTAGGCATACCTATGCTTGGGTGATAAAGACTTGCAAGGTATGGCCACCATAAGATACACTGTGGATCCATAATTATATTAACAAAGAGTATAGCCACCATAGATACAATGTGGATCTATACTTCCATGACATGAACTAATCGTAGCCGTGAAAAATACATAGTGGATGTATGAGACGACAAGACATAGCCACAGACCAATACAAAGTGGATCTATGTGACAATATATGTGTCAATATTCAAGAGAAACTCCTTCACAACCTGAGTAAAGTACAGATCATAGTGATTACTCAACCCAGGGTCTTCTTACCGATCTCGATGCGGTATGAGTCTAACCATGTGGATAGATGTCCTGATGTCGAACATGGTAGAAACCGCTTGATTACCGGTCAATGATGTAAACCATTACCAAGTGCGAGGGAAATCATCATTGATGTCAATGATTCCCAAGGTACCCTAGTAGATTCCAACAAATGTGAATATATGAGCTGGGGTCGAACATTAATGGAATAATCCGATCAGGGGTCAATGATGTAAACCCACTGTCAGAAGCGAGGAGGTATGCCATTAAGGCATGTAGTTCCCAAGGTACTAACTTGTTTCTAAGTCTAGTTCTTGGATGATGTGTTGAGGTCGACAGGAATAGAATCATTGCAGGAGGGCCTTGATGTATCCCCCATCAACGACAAAAAACTGACATAGAGATGTAAATTGGTAGATCAAATGAACATGGACTGACATGGGTATTGAAACATGATATTTGTGATGGTTGACTCTCGAAAAAAATACTTCCCTTGAACACTTAGGCACAACTACAGAAACATGACATGGACCAAAACATGATGATACAATGGACACTGTGACTTTCATCGGGTGACCCAAAGGAGTAAATAAACTCAGAGGATTGGTTCAGTCTAGAGGTTCAGTGGATTAAAATGTATGCAAAGAAAAAGTGTTGTGTTCAAGGGAGACCGTAAGAGTGACCTGTAATGTTCCCAAAAACTGCTTAGCTTTCTTCCTTCAATTTCCCCCCCATCTAGATAGACGAGTACCTCTTTTTAAGTTAACAAGCTTGAGGAGGGTAAAACATGCTCAATATAACTCACCTTTGGTAAGTCCGTCTTCTTTTTTTTAACGAACTAGAAGAAGTAAGGGTTCAGTCCCATATGGGCCCTTCAATGTATAATTTAGCAAGTCTAGAGAAGGAAAACTCGGTGGTTTTTCATGTTTAGAGAATCTAAAAATAACTTAAAAATGACTCCAGTGTTGTCCTTTTTCATAATATTAGTCTCGCGAGGCTGAAAAAGAGATATATTATCACTCGAAATACGCCCTTTCAAACCTTTTAACGAGTGGGAAAGGAAGCAAGATCACTCGACAATATTTTCATGTTTAGAGAGTCTGAAAAGAACTTAAATATGACTCTAGGGTTGTCCTTTTCCATAATTTTAGTCTCACGAGGACGAAAAAGAGAAAATACCACTCGCAAGATTCCCTTTCAAACCTTTTAACGAGTGTGAAAAGAAACAAGATCACTCGATAATTTTTTCATGTTTAGAGATTCCGAAAAGAGCTTAAAGGAGACTCCAGGGGGTTCCTTTTTCATATAACCTTTACGAGTCTGAAAAAGTGATAAAAGTATACTCGGTTACATTCTCATGTATTTACGAGGGAGAGAAAGAACAAATAATAAGCTCGCTATTGGTTTCATTTTTACACAAGCTTGAAACAAAATTAAACTATGCTTGTAAATTCCCAACATAATTTCCAAAGGTTGGAATACCCATGGATGGTTGGTACTCTACCCCCATCTTGAAAATCTAGTGGCATAACTCCAGAATGATAATCAAAGGCTGGAGACATGCCCCCCCAAGCTTCAATTCATTCACCGACTTTGAGTTTGTCACCAATTTCTGTACTAGATGGAGAAAAAGGATACAGGTGGATGAAAAGAAGGTTCAAATATGAGACCTAATGAAAGACTCGACTCGACATCTACGATATCTATCGAAATACTCAACCTGACAGGAGAGGTGATTGTTTCATTTTTTAATGATCTTGACACAGGAAATGAACTATGCTCAAGGCTCCGGGTTCAACCCCTAGATTTCTGTTTCATTTTTTAACGAGCTTGTTACAGAGAGGAAAACTATGCTCGTAGCCTCTATTTCATTTTTTAACGAGATTTCCAAAGAGAAGAGAAACTATGCTCATGACCTCTCCTTTATCATGGCTTCCAAGAGGACAATTCTCTGGAAGGAATACATGTCAAAGGACAAATGTCAATCATGGCTTCCAAGATATATTCACTAGACGGAAGAAAAGCACTTTAGAAGGGATACATGTCGATGACCTCGATAAGGGTAGGGAGATCATGCTCTAATAGCCCTATTGAAGAGATCACCATGTCAACTAATGGATCTAAATCATAAGAGGACAATATTACAGGGAGAGGCTCATCTTTATCAGCAATTGAAGGCATGGGAGATAATGCCACATAATTGACTTGTGGCAAGGGTGATACCGTCTACATATAAGAACCATTTAGGGAGATCATTGGGTTGTTAATCAAGTCAGGACCAATGCATGAAAGTTGATCAATAGCCATGATTGTTCCATCGTGAGGGAAATATATCATATGAAAAAAAGTGGTCACGATAGCTTTCATGGCATAGCCATAATCTCGCCCAAGGAATAAATCGAAATCCAAGGGGTCCTGGACTACCATAACATAAATAAAGACAGTTTTACCTCCCAAAGTTATGGGAAACTGGGGAAGGATCCCTAAAGGGTGACTGGTTCTTCTATTAAAAGTGAGCAGAGTCTGGGTAACCAACACAAGATGAGGATAACCCAAAGCTTGCCAAGAAATAGAGGACAAAATACTAACGGACTAACCTTCATCTATCAACGCATGAGGAACGTCACGACCACAAACTTGTACTATAATCTTGAAAGGAATGTGAGAGGGAAGATGAGGTCCAGTTAGCACACCCCAATCAAAAAGGATGGCCTCATTACTTGGAGGGGGTTTCGTAGAATAAGGAGGAATGCCCCCCATCATAGTAGATTCTATATCAATGAGAAAAACATGGGCATAATCGAGTTTACTCTCTAGTGGGAGAGTAGGATTGATTGAAAACGACATCAAATCGACCACTTGGGTTTCATTATCCAAGAGGATAATGGGGTCGACAGGTGGAAACGAATAGACCGTTTGGGTTTCACTCTCTAACGGGAGAGCGATATCGATCAAAAATGGGATTATATCAACCACTTTATCAACTGGTTCAACTAAGGATGTGAGAAGATTGACGACATGATAAACGAGACTGGCCGATGAAGGGACCGAAGCAACCACTTTGGCACTCGTCAAAGGAGGAGTGGGATTGACCACATTGACACTCTTCATATGAAGGGTGGGATTGATCAATGACAGGAATGGATCAGTCACTTGGGTTTCACTTTTCAGATGAAAAGTGGGGTTGATCTATGATGGAACTGGATCAGCTACTTTGGTTAGTGGGTCAACCGAGGATGAAACTAGATTGACCACCTGATCAACCAGATTGACTGGGGATGGTAATGGATTGACCATTCCATCAACTACCAAAGGGTTGGGGGAAATATTATGATAACCAGTTGGAAGTTGAAGCTTTTCCAAAAGAGAGGAAGCCTTATCCATACAAGGACAAAGGTGAGAATAATGATCACCTTCGCATAACATACAAGGAAACTTGATAGTTGTATTCTTCATACCAACCTTAACATCACTAGTTGATGGGGCATCACCAGCATGTCTAGCAGAGGATGATGATGTGGAGGAACAAATTTCTAAGACCTTGGGAAGAACAGGGAAATCCCTCAGAATTTGGTCACCCTTACACAGACTACAATGGAATTTGGGTTTCAGATTCTTCGTTTTAATCTTATCGACCTCATCAACACTCCCAGTGTGATTAATAGTAGTCGGTCACTTGGATACAACATTTGATATGGTTTGAGGCTTGGTCCTTTTCAGGTTCTTCTTCTTCTTCTCTTTCCATTTCTTCTTCTTCTTATCAACCTGGCTACCTGCTTTAGATATTTCACTAGGCGAAGAAGGAGAAAGGGAAGGAGACTTAATGGGTGAAGAAGACGAAAAGTCGACATGAGGTTGATGTGTGTGTGGTGTACTTACATATGAAGTATTAGGTGAAGCTGAATCACTAAGAATATCCGAGATCGCCGTAGTGGGGAACAACCAAACCGGTAATCCGATGGTGAGTCATGGAAGACTTAGTGTGGCAATGTATGGAGGACCTAAGTTTCCAAAATAAGGAAAGGTGTAAGGTTCCCTGGGACAAGGGCTTCCTCCATTGGAACTCCCAGGAGTTGATTCCATTAACACTCACTCGACCTAAGGTCCACTAAGTAAAACAAACAACACACGCTATGAATCTAAGAAGCAAATAATCAAACAAAACTTCCCATAATGAAACCACTAGTTGGTGATCAAATACAACATCGCAAGATCAATATAGGAAGGGGTGGGGATAGAGCGGGTGGATCAGTTATGTTGGAGACCTGCTTAACAGACTTATGCCTTGGTGCAATATTCCACGCAATAAATGTGGATTTACCCTCCAAGGAGCCCGATTGAGTTTGAACAACGTTTGTTCCAGGTACAGTGAGACTTCCCTTCACCATCACCTTGTGTAAGACCCTGAATATTATGGCTACTAAGGTCACCAACTTGCAGTCAGCCCCTGGGTGGGTACAGTTGATATTCCAGTCTGAACGTATGGGTAGGATAACAAGTCTGAAATCCTTCAAGAAAACTGAGGACAAGTGGACTGGTAGAAATCTAGAGGACCTTGAATGGATTCAGAATTCACGAAGCACCGAGACCAAATGAAGACATTTGAATCTCAAGAATAACCCCCTATATACAATCTGACTACTATGAACGGTTGAAGTAGGGAGGGATAATCTCCATAACTCTCTTGAACGCGACCTCGTGCGTAACCCCTGTGTGAGAGGGGGATCCCAGTAAGCTGATACGAAAATTGGATTTTCTCTCCCTATCGCAAGATGCTAAGTTTGTTTGAGATCTTTGGAAATTTATCATTTCAACCTATTCCAAAGCCCTACACCTTAAGCTAATGTCGATTTTCTAATAGAAAAAATGTCTGATAAATTTTGGTTTAGCGCTTGATTTTAAGGCTATTGTTTACTCAAGAGGAACATGGAGTGGACTAAATGATGTTTTGACCGACTCTAAACAATGAAAATAAATGAGAATGCAAATACGTCACTTCGATGAAAGCTATATTACAAGAAGGAGAAAACATTTATCATTCCAGATGCACAATGTCCCAAAATGCCAAAAGCCATGCAATTCTGCTACTTCAAATGCAAGCTAGCTTCACTACCCAATAGAAAAAATGAATTTATCTTCTTTATTTGACTATGACGTATACAAAAAGTAAATAGAAAACCTTCAATGTTCCACTACTTTCAATCAAGAGAAAGAGTCCTATGCAGATGCAAAAGACATGAAGCAAAAGGGCTACAGACAAAGCATGCACTCAAGGCAATGAGGTATGAAAGAAAACAAGTAGAAACTTACTCTAACAAGAAATAACACCATCAAGGATTCTAAAACCAATCAAGCATTCAATTAATACAATAAAATGAAGAGAAGAATCTAAGAAATGATAGGGAGAAAGAGAAATCACTCAAAATTGTCCTGTCAAAAAAGAAGCTAGAAAAGGCAATTTCACATTTCTGAAAATGGTTTCAAGCTCCAATCAATACAATAGGGAGTGATAATAATAAAAAAACATCAAAAAACAATCCAAACAACTTCACAAACCAACCACAGAGTCTGGGTAAAGATCTCTTCAAAACATGCTGCAAAAGACTGAGCAGAAGAAGGCAAAAACTCTCAAAAAAGAGACTAGTGCTCCCTAACACAAGGGTACAGAGTGTTGACACTCTCCCTAAAAAAAATTATGGGAGTTTTTTCACTCTGGTATGGCCTGGGGGGGGGGGGGGGTTCTAGTCCTCCCAGAAACTCAGAAAAGAGCAAAAAATTGCAAAAAACTCACCCAAAATGCATGAAAATTGGTGAAATTGCTAGTGAAGGTAGGAGAATGTTAATGGATGATGAAAAACTAGGAATTGATTGGGAAAATGACCTCAAAGATCAAATGGAATAGAGAATATATCCTTGAATTACTTTACAACAAATTTCATATAATCAGATGAATGAGAAATCAATAGATCGACTCCAAATCTCGAAGAAGAAGAGTGACTCAAAGTAAGGAAAAAATGTCAAAAATACAAACAAATAGTAATAAATTCTCATAAATCAAGATGTTGGAGGCCAAAACAAGGAAACACTGAGCTGGTAATAACTTTGAGCAGATGAAATCAACAAAAAATTGAACTCAGAGATCAACTCCCAAAAGATTTTTTAGCAGAAAAAGAGTAGCGCTATGTTGTCAAGGGCACCAGAGTGTTGCAATGCTCTATGGAAGATTGCAAGGGAATGCCAACACTCTGTTTGTAGAGGCAGGGGAGCCTTGGCCTCTCAGAACTCAAAAACTACCCAGAAATAAAAAAATAAAACTCAAGAAAATCCATAAATTCAAAGTGTATGAGATGAATCCAAAAGCCAACAACACAACTAAGAATCAGAAACACAATATGAATAAGATCCAAAAGTGAGCAAAGGCCAAAAAAATAACTAGGAAGGAAACCAAAACTGAAAGCTTCGATCTCCCTAGCGGAGTCGCCAATTTCTGTTACAGGAGAATCCCCCATGCGGACAAGTGGATTTCCCCTTGGATACTAGACCCTTATAACCAAGACAGAAAGGTGCAAATGTTGAACACTGACATTCCTTCTAATGAAGCTAAACTAGTCAAGGAATAAGAAGAAAGGAATACAAATACCTTTAATAACATTTTCCTTACTCGATCCAGGATGATATTGATCTCCAGGTCTTTCAGAAGGTCCTTCAATTGAAGGAACAACACCGACAAAACATACTTCCTATTCCTACCATGATTAGCTTTAAAATAGATCTATCAAAAAGAAAAAATTCATGAAACATACACAAATTTGAAGGAAATAGGCCAAACACATATATATTAATGAAAACAAAGAAAATTTCTTACAACCATAGATGTAGATGCAACAAATTCACCAATATCTCTTTGTCCAGACCCTTGCTCAAAATCTCCATGATCATAATGACTATAACTTTACCGATTATCTCCCTTATGAGATCATAAGTTTGATGCCTCTAAACTCCATGTATTTCACCATGAGAAGGCCTCCTTATATAAGCTTGGAGAGACCCAACCACCTTATATATTCTTGTGATAGGTTGAGGATCCTTCTCCATCAGTTGTGGATCTTCCCTAAGATCCAACCTTGACCTCATATTCGAATCCAACCAACTCCAAAGATGAGGGGGATTTTTCCCTGATTTTCCTCAACAACCCAAGATTTCCTCAAACAACCCAGCGCTCCCTCGGAATGGGGCACAGAGTGTTGCAACACTCCCCTAAAGAATGGTAGGGAGCGTTGGAACTCCCTTATAGTGGGTAGGGGAATGGTGCCCAAAATATCCTTAAAAAAACCCAGCACTCCCCTAGAAGGGTGCACAGAGTGTTGTAACGCTCCCCAAAAGAAGGGTAGTGAGTGTTGGAACCCCCTGACAGTGGGTAGGGGAGCGGTGCCCAAAATTTCCTTAAAAAATCCCAGCTCTCCCCTAGAAGGGTGCACATAGTACCAAAATGCTCCCCCAAAGAAGGGTAGGGAGCATTGGCACTCCCTAACAGTGGGTAGGGGAGAAATGGACTTCAAAATTAATTTTTAAGTGGGTTTTTTCATGGAAAAATATATTTAGTCTTCATCAGATGATTTAACCTTCTTAAACCAGTCTTTGAGGGTGTCTTCAAGTGTTCCTTGTGATGTCGTTCGAGACACGACATAAGCAAGATGACTATATGATGTCTCCGACACTTGCGACACTTATGGATAAAATGAGACACTTGCGACACTTGTAATGACAACAATAGGTCATCATTGAAGTAAGTAATTTTGATGTGTAACATAGAGAGCACTTTAATTTTTCTCAGTAAGAAAATTGTTGTAATATGTCAATTATTGTTCTTCAATCCATAATATAATTGTTGGATGAAAATAAAACTATGTTGGAGGTATGTTGTTTTCCAAATCAATAGTGAAGAATACTAAGAAAATGAACTTTGTTTTAGCCTCTTATATTATGCGGTTGTTGAAGTTCTACATAAAGGATAAAAATGACAAAGTTATACAACTAGAGCAATGTAATCAAGTTCTAGAATTAAATAATAGTTCAAAATGTTGAAATATTCACTTAAATAAGATTTAATATATATTTAGATAATTTTGATATTAAACTTCATCTAATTCAATATGTGATTCATGAAGACCAAAATTTGTATCAAACATTTCAAAATCATTGAAAGGATTGGGATATCTAGCACTAAGTATTCATCCATATACCACCATTATCAACATGATGATGATGGGTATTTTTTAAGGATTCAAAAATATGTATGTTTTTTATTGAATAATTTTCTACAATCTATATGTATGACTTTTCAAACCAAAATAGTCACACACACACACACACACATATATTGGTCTGAAAAATCATACATATAGATTGTAAAAAACTATTCAATAAAAAACATATAATTTACTACTAAAACTTATAAATTTTTGGTGAATGTTATCAATTTAATCATATATATATATATATATATATATATATATATGATTTTTTAATTAAATTCACAAATATGTTTTTCAAAAAATTGCCAATGAGTGAAATTTTGCCCCTAAAAAATACCCTTATTGTCATGATCCATAAAATCCATAAAATATGATTCAGAAGGAAAATAGTGTCAAAATTCTCTTAACGATACAATAAGTAAAACAATGTCAATGTTCTCAGTATTCAATAGAAGTACCCCTATCATGTGGCAACGAAATTGAAGGCTTATATAATGCGGATAACCAAATCTTAGAATGGAATCTTCTTTTAATTATTCTCCCAATTATTGTGATGATGGGAATTCTCTTAATGATGTTGATATTTGTCAAATGGATAGTTATTGGAACACTATACAAATCAATCTTCCCTTTTTTGTCCTTGAGAAATGGCTTCTGAAGTAAACTAATTAGGACCAATTCAATTATTGCATGAATCAAGTTCAATTTGTACCAGTGTAGCTTCATTATCATTCTAAACATATCAAGGGTGATTTATCTGTGACAAACATTTTTAATAGTGTAAAATATTTAAGACAGTGTGCATTTAGAATATAACAAGAGTTATTTTTAGGCACAAACATTAAAAACTTTAAAAAGGCTTGTATTTAGATGATCTGATTTCTCAACTATGCCTGATAAATTATGTGTTGATAAACATCTATTTTGATTTATATATAGGGAAGATTTGTTATTATTATTATTATTATTATTATTTTAGAGGATCTATCTCCAAACTTTGTTTGATAGATAAATTTTATGTTGATAAAGATCTATTTTGATTTATATATAAGAGAGATTTATTATTATTGTTTTATTAAATTTAAAGAAATGTTAAAAAAAATGTTTTATTTTTAACTGAATAAATAAGATAAACATTAATACATTACAATCATTGACTACTTTAACTTTTTTTGTCCATGATGATGGTTGAAGTGTCCACTCAAAATGTTGAATGTTTCAAAACTGCCTACATAGTTTATTTCCAAAAAGTAGAAAATGTTACTAGTACAATAATATGATTTAACCACATCGAACCAATATTGTATATACATTAAAAAAATAGAATGCCATATTAAACACAATGTCAGATCTAGATCTACTCAAGAATATAAATTGAGTGTCTAAATTAGATGGTTAAAAAAATAGAAGGTCAGATTAAACACAACGTTAGATCTTGATCTACTCAAAAATATAAATTGAGTGTCTCAATTACATGGTATGGTGGATATTACTATAATAAAATTAGGGAAATTATTCTTGAATAGTATGTAATCTAATAAGTTTAGATCGAGTGGTTGGGAGGAATTATTTTTATTGTCTCCACCCAAGTTCAATTCCTATAAGTGCATTGGATGTAGCGTGGGTGGTTGGGCGGAATGATTGTTATCCTCCCCACCCAGATTTTAATCCTTGGAGTGGCATGTTTGTGATCGTAATGGGTCTATAAGACATTCTTGTTGTTGAGAACCCAATGTTCTTAAAAGTAACCATCTTCCCAAATTGTGGGGGATTTTCCATGGACATAGCTAGCGTCAATCTCTAGTGTGATGAACCACATGAAAAAAAAAAATACAATTTAAATTTTTTAATATTATATATTTTCTCTTATTATTTGATTTTAGTTTTTATTTTTTTTATTATTGATTTTAATAAATACTAGATATTTTTAATAAATAAAATTATATCTAATCTTCATAAATTTATTTTTCTTTTATAATTATGATGATGTGGATGATTAATGTCCACTGAGACCAAATTTGGTCTATTGGATCTTAATAAAGGTAAGGAAAATACTTGGGTTTCTTTAGAACTATATTTCTATGCTTGAAAATCTTTAATAGAAGCATTCATAAATCACCATAGTTTTGATGAGTAAAAAGGTTGGGAAGGTCAGTATTGTAAAAAATATTTTGAAACTGTGATCTAATGTGGGTGTCTATATGAAAATCTAAGAAAAACTGATTTTCATCTTCAACCATCTTAGTGTCACAAAGATGATAAGTTCTTTCGACCCACAGTGTTTTAGGAATCATCCAACACCCAATTTCACTATGGAGCTTGTGAGAGATTGTCCTTATTTTGGCAATGATGATTTTCTTCTTTACACTAGTCAACACAAAGAGATATTTTTTATCTTCTAGATTAGGGTTCATCACATCCTTATAGTATCTTAATTTTATTTTATTGTCTAATTCTTTAGTGCACCACACTCTTTTATTAAATTTAGATCTAATAATATTTTTAATATTAATGTTTATTCTACAAATTAATTTCTTCCTTTATTCCCAATGATTTAGATCAGATTTGACAACTTTATGCCACCCATAAATGAGTTTCAAGTGGTTTTGGAAAGAGTTTGAAGTAATCTTAGGAAGCCTCTTTTCTTCCATGTTGTTTGACTTGCTCTTGTAGATTAGGTACCTAGTCATAGTCATGCTCTCAATGGGGTGAAGACTCACTTCTATGAGGAGGATAAGATATGATAGGATATATTTCCTTTAATTTTTAGATTATAAGTTCTAAAATTCTTTTGAATTTTCTCAATATTTCTCCACAATTCTCTAGAGATGTTTCAACCCCAGACTTCACAACCATATATGATAACATGAGTGACAAGAGTCCCAAAGAGGAGTTTCCTCTCATCCCATAGAAAAAGGTCTACTAACCTACAACTATTTTCAAGTCCACAATAATCTTTCCACCCTCCATTTATTCTTTTATCAATGTTATAGTTATAGTTAATCTTTTTATGAAGATTGGTTCTGAGATATTTATATAAAGTCGTTTCCTACAAGTTGTTGGTGTCATACAAAAAAATAGTGTAATTTATCATTTCAGATTTAATTATCATAACCTTTGTTTTGTTAGTGTTAACAGTCATATGTTTGACAACTAAGAGGGTGGGGGGTGAATAATTTGTTACTGTGCTTAAACAATTATGTCCATTTCAATCTCTTTACAAAACACTCAATGACAATCAAAATAATGCAGTGAGGTAAACAATAGAATATTCAACATCAATCACACACATGAAATATACAGAGATAGATATTTCTTGAGGAAACCCATAAAGGGAAAAACCTCTTCTTCTTGACATGATAAGTAATCTTTAGTTTCTATACATTATCATTCTTGGGAGCTCCAACTCCTCTTGAGGCTACAACCTCAGTTTTGCAAGCTGCAACTTGCTAAGAGCACCAACTCTTTGGTTTCTCTAGCACCCACTAGAAGGAAGCACCAACTCCCTGGTTTCTCTAGCACCCACTAGAAGGAAGCACCAAGTCCATGATTTCTCTAGCACCCACTAAAATGAAGAACCAACTCCCTGAGTGTTCCAACACCAACTGGATGGAATCACCAACTTCCAGCTACACAGGCACCAACCTATATAATAGAGAACAATAGTTCTCCCTTGCACCACCCTGGCACCCTAGTTTTTCTGGCTGCAATCAGATGGAAGCTACAACTCCCTGTGTTCAAGAACCCACTTGAAACTCTGGGGACACCTTTCCTCCCTAGCACCTCCCTACCACCCTGAAATATAAATCTTTTCTTTTCTAAAACTTATTACAATGATACAATCTTTGTCAAAAGCCTTACCAGTCTCATCATTGTTTTGTTGCACTACTCTGCTCTAGTTTCATCATTGTCTTCTTGCTCTCATATCCTTGAGATTTATGTTCTTATGCTCTGTCTCTGAATGCACACCTCAACTTTATCTTCCTCTCTTAGATAAGCATTTCTTCTCTATCTCTTTCTTTTGCGCTTTATGCTCTATGTATTATTTCCATTCAATGCACTAAACCTCTTCTGTGCATTTCAAGTCTTCACAGAACATGCCTCTACCCACATGAATAACTCTCCATAGAAGAAAGCATCTCTTATTTGTTCTGAACATGTTTATCATGCCAAGTCCTCTACCAGGGCATACACTCAACTCTTTGTCCTCTCTGGCGATCATCCTGAGTTTTTTCTTCATCGGTGGTTGTTATCCTGAGATTCTTCGGCTTCTTTGGAAGTTATAGTCTTCGACGCATTTCCATATATCAATTGTATAAATGATGAATCTTCACTTCACTGACAGATACCTTGAGACTCTTCATCTTCTCTGGCGATCACACTTAAGCTCATCGAATTCTCTGGCAAATACAATCACTTCATTTTTGGCAGCAATCAGTCCTTTCTGGCAGTTACAGAGAGAACTTATGCACACTCGTTCCTTTGGCTCCTTTTCCCTTCCCGAGAAAAACTTCACAGCATATGCTAGCTTTTCTTGCTAAGCCCCTTCCTTTCACGTGACCATCGGCGGTGACCAAACGCCTATTCAAAAGGCGCTTCCCAGTTTATTTCTAGTGAGTGTTGGCTCTGTTTCTTGATATGAACTTTGGCTATAAGCTTCATGTGACCACGCGATTGTGGGTGAGTCCATAGGCGGTTTGAGGGAAACCCGTTATTCTCCCCGCAATTCACTATGAGCCTCCACACATCCTTTCTCCTAAACTGTGGTTTCAATTGCGGCCTTCTCACGAAACAATTAAGACCCGAGCATGTTCTAGGCCCGCAATGAAGCACAACCATTTATCTCACGATCTTGATGGTGATCCTGAATGGATGGTTCATATATATCCTCTCAATTCTGTAGACCAGATCTCACCTTCCTACATCAACAACTAAGATTTACTTCGTGATCCGAGCTCTGGGAGTTCTGATCTCAAACCCTGTTGTTGCTGACTGGATATCTTTCGAAATGGAAGATCTGTTGACATTTGTCCTCTTTAGTCGACATCTCTTCCTTATTTCCTTTATCTATGTGCAATCCTTAGTCTCAATGATCAGGTGACATGTGGCCCTCCAAACCAACCAACGATATTGATTTCACCTTTCGGGCTTCAGGAGTTTTGATTCTCAAACTCCGCTTTCTCCTGGAGCATTTCATCTGGCGTCCACGATCCAATGATGCATGTCCCTTTTGAATCAACATACACAATCCTTTTGCATCTCCGGACTTCGGAGATTTCAACTTATGCTATCCTTCCACTGGAGTAGATCGACGGATGAGAGTGCTCCTAAAGTGATCTTTTAGATCAGACATCTAGTGTCCACTTTAGGACTTCACCATTCGAGACTTCAAAGTTTTTGTCATTTTCTATTGGTAAAAATCCTGAAGTAAAACTCTTAGAGTAACGTAACTCTTGCATCACTTGATGACATGTCACGAGCCAAGCAGCTACCACGTGTCACTCTAATTTGTGATTTTCATGTACCTAAAGTTCCAAATCAACTTGACACTTGTCATTGTCTGATTGTGCCACATGTCCTTGCTAATGTGATCTACTGATGTGGTATTTTGACATGGTCTATTTCCCAACAACACTGATCCAACGATCCTTGTATGTCCTACAAATCCGATGGTCCTTATTCATTTCAGATTTCTGGGCTTCAGGTTTTTCCAATCTCAAACTTTCCGGAGCGTAGCCTCCTCGCATATTTATATCCGATGTGAATGTTGTTTGTCGATCATGATCCTAGATCGATGGATCAATCTGTCTATGATGCAACTCTTCTATATTATCTTGTCCTTCCACTTCAAACTGATCTGACAGTTGTCGTATACTCCGGCTCTCCGACTCTTCGAACTTCGGGTTTTTCAAGTCTCAAACTTTCCGGAGCGTAACCTCCTCATATATTTAAACCTGAACTAAATGTTGTTCGTCGATCAAGATCTTATATCGACAACTTGATCTATCAGCGTTGCGGCTCTGCTAGCTTATCATGCCCTTCCACTCAAACTGATCTAACGACTTAGATTAGTCCTCGATCCAATGGTCAAGATATCTTCTTTGAGAACTCAGACTTCATTCTTCGTCATGCCAGATGAACGGTCCACACTCTCCCTTTGATCAATGGCTGTGATCAAATCGCGACCTTGTGTTTCAGGTGTTTGAATGTGAGCCAACCTTGAATCTTCCAACTCCCAATATCTGAAATAATCTAGATCAACGACCCATGATCCTCGGTGATCTAATGGTCTAGATATTATCGAGACTTCATGTTTCGCAAAGTTGGAGGATGGATCTCGGCCATTATCCTCTTCACAGTTATACTGGATCCAATGGTTGTTGGTCCTCGGTGCTCAGATCCAACGGATCAGATCTGTACTTCTCCTCTCCGCTTCCTCTGGTCATTGGGCGTTAATCTAACGGTCATCGGGTATTAGGGATTGGTGATCCAATGACCACTGTCATTCTTCCTCCTGATCATTCTGATCTTTCTGACTTGAAGGTTTTCTAAGTGTTCAAAGGTTTCGACCTTTTCTCCTCCTTTGAGTCCTTATCTTGGCTATCTCTTCTTAGCTTTGATCTCTGCATACTCACGCTATTCCTCCTGAGATTTTATTTTCATATTGTTCGCTTCTTCTCATGAACTTATGCTTTCCCTATTTATCATCATTGTTGCTTTCGTCATTATTGATTTTCTTTCCTGTAAGAATACTATTGTCGTTGTTGTTCTTTGCATCAATGACAAGCACACTCTGTTGTAAACATGCCAACAATCTCCCCCTTTGGAATTGATGGAAACCCTAAAGGACTGCACTGTTCTACTTATACCTCCAACTGTAGCATCCAGACCACTCCTTTTCTCCCCCTTTGACATCAATGTCAAAGAAAACATGCTCCCCCTAAGTTGTTGCAGTACTTTTTATAGGTATTAGATATTCAACCAATACATACTCCCCCTGACATGATGGATTCTCTTATTTGAGTCCTACTGAGTATTTGTATCTAACTCAGAGTCTTGTCCTTCTGATTCTTGGACCTGTTCATTTTCATCTTCAGCTGTGTCCTCTGTAGCAGACTCAATATTGCTCACCTCTCTTACTGGGACTCCGTCATCAACCTTTTCTTGTCATAATTGAATGACACCCCCTATGTTTCTAAAGGATGTTGTTGTCCTATTGGAACACTACGCAATTGTAGCTCATATTTTTTTTCATGATTCCTACAATCCAAGGATTTATGACCATGTCCATCATAAGAGAAAACAAGAACCGTTACAAACACTCTCATACCTCCTTTGGTTCATCCATGAAGGTGTCTCTCATCTAAACTTACTTTGAGGTGTATGAGTAGCTCCTAGATGCCTTCCTTGATATGATCTTCTAAATGTTGCAGTATTGCTTTCATTCTTTGAACCTGAAGAACCTGAGTCATACCTGCTTTCCCTTTTTACAAATGAAGGACCTGTGTCAGAATTTTCTTCACCCTTTACAAATGAAGGACTTGAATCAGGTTTCTTAGGAGTACCGATCTCCTCCTTGTTGTATCCAATACCAAATTTTTTGTTTGGTGATCTCTGACTATCCAATATCTCATCCAGGATCATGGAACTGTTCAAGAACTTGATTTGGGTGTTTGAATTGTCAACCTTCTTTCTAAGATTCACAACTTCTGCTTCTAGTTTATGACATGATTCTTCTTCTACTTCTTCTTTTCTTGCATGGGAGGATTCACTATCAACATCATTATCTTTCCTTATGCCTTTAGCCACCACTTGTCCTGAGTTTACATTTTCTACCTTACAATCTTCATCAAAGGTCACATTTCCTATTTTTCTTTTACTCATACACAAAAGTTTATCCTTGTCTCTAGTCATGTTCTTGGAACATCCACTGTCTATATTCCAAGAGTCCTTTTATTTTTGAGTTGAAAGTACTAGACCACATTTTTCACTATCTTTATTTTTCCATGTGTTGGCATTTCTAGCAAAGAGCTTTATCCTTGGATTTTCTTTGTAATTATTCATATGACAGTTTGTAGATTTTTGGATGAAGTTATGAAAGTTATAACATTCAACCTCATTGTTCACTAAGTCAAAGTGATTTTTGCAACGTTGTCTATTCATTGATTGTTTATGATTTCTTGACTTCCTCAGTTGCATGTCTCTAAAATTAAATTGACAAATTGCAATCTTGGTTTGTTTGTTACTTGGTTGTCTCATACTTTGTTGTGGAAGATATTTATTCTTTGGGTGTCTTGATTTCTCATGTCTAAATCTTAAGGAACAATTTACAACTTTGTGGCCAAAGTTAGAATAGTAGAAACAATATCCATAGAAAAAATCTTTGTACCTGGAGAATGGTTGTCTTCTTTGAGCAGGTCGATTTCTTCCATGCTAATGATTTCCTTGAGCATAGGGTGTATTATTTCTTTGATCTACAGATTCAATTCTAGCACCTTTTCCATTACTCCTCCTTGGCAGTTGATTATCTTCCTTTGTTTCTGCAGGTTTTTTGTTGGCATTGGTTTTAGATTTGACAAACTTGATGGATGCTTTGTTTCTTGGCTAACCACTACTTGATCCCTCTTCATAACCCAAACTTGTTTTCAACTTTGGATTCCTTTGCTGATTCAGAATGGTGGCTAATCCTTCTGAGGCTTTGATGCTTGATAGATTCTGGTGATACAAGGCTTGAAACTTCTCCAACTCTTTCCTAGTTTTCACTACTTCTTCTTCCATAGCTTCACATCTTGCCTTCTTTTCTGATAATTGTTGTTTCAGAATGTCTTCAATTTTCTTTGCCTCTTCTAATTCCACTTTTAGCAGGTAAAAGTCTTCATCAGTTTTTTTACTGCCTTTCTCGAACTGTATCAACAATTGTTTTTACTTTCTCTTCTTAAGCCTGAGTCTGTCAATCTCTTCCAAAGCATTGATCATATCTCATTCCAAGTCAACCACAAATTCTTCATCATTAACATCACTTCATGTGATTTTAATATCATAATACTCTTTGTACATAAGCACGAATTCATTTACCATATCTTCACAGGAAGAGTCACTATCTTCTTCTTCTGAAGATTCATCATTGTTGACACATACACTTTTTTTTTATCAAATATTTTGGATTTGTACTTCTCTTCACCTTCAGAGTTCTGGTCCTTTTTCTGTGTGGACACTTAGATGAAAAGTGACCTATCTTTCCACAGTTAAAACATTTGAAGGGAAACTTGCCTTGATACTTGCCTGATCCTTTCTTTAGTCTTCTCACAAAGTTTTCTTCAATTTCATCAGGCTCAGATTCCTCATTCTTATCTGCTTTAAAATAATCTTCTCTAGTGGTGGATTTATATTTACCTATCCTCATTTGATATGAAGTCAACGTTCCTAGAATTTTATCAAAATCCAAAGATTTTAGATCATTAAGTTATTCTATAGTAGAGACCTTTGGGTTGAATCTATCTGGCAGAGATCTCAAAATTTTCTGAACTAAAGAGGATTCCTCAATTTTTTCACCAAGTGCTTTCATTGCATTTACTAGTTCCTCAATTCTTAAGAAAAATGTATTAATTGTCTCATCCCCATTCATCTTTAGTTGTTCAAACTATAATCTGTAGGTTTGAAGCTTGGCATCATTTACCTTCTCATTACCTTCATAACTGCTAATGAGTTTGTCCCACATTGCTTTGGTAGATTCTAAGTGCATAACTTTTACAAATTTTTCTTCTGCAAGCCCACTCATAATCTCATCCATAGCCTTAACGTTGAAGCTAAATTCTAGCTTGTCATTCTTATTATCTAGTACAACTGGCTTTACATAACCAGTCTCTACCACATCCTAGATGTCTGCAACTAAAGCCATTATGTCGTTTCTCATCCTAACTTTCCAGAAGTCAAATTTTGTTCCATTGAACAAGGGGGCCTTATTGGTTGAGGTTCCTTCATGGCTAGTCATGTTTAATCTATAGGATGTAACTTTAGATAAAAGGAACCCAATCTGATACCAATTGTTGGACAACTGATAGGGGGGGTGAATTAGTTGTTACTATTCTTAAACAATTATTCCCATTTCAAACTCTTTACAAAACACTCAATGACGATCACAATAATGCAGTGAGGTCAACAATAGAATATTCAACATCAATCACACACATGAAATATACAGAGATAGATATTTTCTAAGGAAACCCATAAAGGGAAGAATCTCTTCTTCTTGATATGGTAAGTAATCTTTAGTTTCTGTACATTATCATTCTTAGGAGCTCTAACTCCTCTTGAGGCTACAACCTCTGTTTTACAAGCTGCAACTTGTTGAGAGAACAAACTCTCTAGTTTCTCTAGCACCCACTAAAAGGAAGCACCAACTCCATGGTTTCTCTATCACCCACTAGAAGGAAGCACCCACTAGAAGGAAGCACCAATTCCCTTAATGTTCTAGCACCAACTGCATGGAAGCACCAACTCCATGGTTTCTCTATCACCCACTAGAAGGAAGCACCAACTCCCTGAGTGTTCTAGCACCAACTGCATGGAATCACCAACTAGATCGAAGCACCAACTTCCAACTACACAGGCACCAACCTGTATAACATAGAACAATAGTTCTCCCTTGCACCACCCTGCCACCCTGGTTTTTTTGGCTGCAACAAGATAGAAGATACAACTCCCTGTGTTCAAGCACCCACTTGAAACTCTGACGACAACTGTCCTCCCTAGAACCTCCCTACCACCCTGAAATATAAATCTTTTCTTTTCTGAAACTTATTATAGTGATACAGTGTTTGTCAAAAGGCTTACCAGTCTCATCACTATTTTGTTGCATTTCTCTTCTCTGCCTGCATCAGTGTCTTCCTGCTCGCATCTCCTTGAGTTTTCTATTCTTTTTCTCTTTCTCTGAATGCGCACCTCAACTTTCTCTTCTTCTCTCAAATAAGCATTTCTACTCTATCTCTTTATTCTTCAGTTTATGCTTTGTGTATTATTTCCATTCAATGCGCTACACCTCTTCTGTGCGTTTCAGGTCTTGCACACAACATGCCTCTACCCACATGAATAACTCTCCACAGCAGTAAGCATATATTCTCTATTCTGCACATATTTATCATCCCAAGTCCTCTTTCAGGGCATACACTCAACTCTTCATCCTCTCTAGCGATCTTCCTGAGTCTGTTCTTCATCAGTGGTCGTTATCCTAAGATTCTTCAGCTTCTTTAGCAGTTACAGTCTTTGATGCATTTCCATCTGTCAATTGTATAAATGATGAATCTTCACTTCACTGACAGTTACCTTGAGACTCTTCAGCTACTCCGGCGATCACACTCAAGCTCGTCGAATTATCTAGCAGATACAATAACTCTATTTCTGGCAGTTACAATCAGTCATTTTTGGCAGTTATAGAGAGAAATTATGCATGCTCGTTCATTTGGTGCCTTTTCCCTTCCTGAGAAAAACTTCGCAGTAGGTGTTATATTTTCTTGCTAAGCCCATTCCTTTCATGTGACCATCGGTGGTGACCAAACACCTATTCAAAAGGAGCTTCTTGATTTATGTCTAGTGAGCGTTGGCTCTGTTTCACAATATGACCTTGGGATATAAGCTTCATGTGACCATGCGATTACAGGCACATCCACAGGCAATTTGAGGGAAACCCGCTTTTCGCCCGACAATTCACTATGAGCCTCCACACGTCCTTTCTCCTAAATTGTGGTTTCAATTGTGGCTTGCTCATGAAACATTAAGACCCGAGCATGTTCTAGCCCCACAATGGAGCATGACCGTCGATCTCGTGATCTTGATGATGCTCTTGAACGGACGGCTCAAATCTGTCCTCTCAAGTCTGTGGACCAAATCTCACCTTCCCACATCAACGACTGTGATTTACTTCATGATCCGAGCTTCGGGAGTTTCAAATCTCAAACCCTGTTGTTACTGACTAGATATCTTCCAAAATGGAAGATCTATTGACATTAGTCCTCTTCAGTCAATGGCTCTGCCTTATTTCCTTTTCCCATGTGCGATCCTTAGTCTCAATGATCAGGTGACATGTGGCCCTCCAAACCAACAAACGAGATTGATTTCTCTTTTTAGGCTTCGGGAGTTTCGATTCTCAAACTCTGCTTGCTCCCAGAGAATTTCACCTGGATTCCACTATCCAACGACGTGTATCACTTTTGGATCAATGGACACAATCCTTTTGTGTTTCTGGACTTCAGAGATTTCAACTTACGTTATCCTTCCATTAAAGTAGTTCGACGGATGAGAGTGCTCCCGAAGTGATCTTTCAGATCGGACATCTCGTGTCCACTTCTATTACACATTATTTTCATCATCCCTATGACCGTTAATGATGCAAACCTATCTATTTCCTTCAGAGGGGTCAGTGGCCTGAATTCTTGAAGAGAGATGGGAGAAGAACTTTTCTTGAAAAAAGAAGTTGCATTTTCCTTTGTAAAAAACCCTATAAAAAGAAAGTTCGCAGGTTGCTATAAAGGCAGGGTGCGAGAATGCCTTATTCTCGCAGGTTGAACCATAGCTAGGTTGCGAGAGGTTCACAGGTTGCTCTATAGTCAGGGTGCGAGAATGCCTACACGTGGGAAAAACAAGCGTTTTCTCGAATCTTCTAGAAGGAGAAACTTCCATGGTGAGGTGGCATCCAAATGGTTTGGATCTTACTTGATTTCATGATTTTGTTGGATCATCCTAACCTCCTCACCTTATCCTTTTCATCTTATAAAATGAGAGGAGCTCTCATGGAGAAAGTTAGCTTTTGAGCTTTGGATCTTGGATTTGGCTAAGTTGGATTTGGCTTGGAATTATTAGCTTGGTTAAGAGTGGCTTTGAGATTTGCTTTGTCAAGATAGATTGTGAGTAGCTATCAGATCCATGGTCTTAGAATCCTTTGAGAAAGAAGTGTGTAGGGAACAAAGGACATTTGGAAGGGACCTTACGACATCAAGGCCATGGTTATAATCTCTCTTTCACATTTAATATGATACAGTAATATGATTCTTTCCTATAAAGCTTGTTGTGTTTTATTGTATGATTCCTTGATCACATACATAGGTTTACATTGATTTTATGCTATTACTATCACTTTGGTTGGTTGTGTTCTTTTGCAGGTTCATCATTGTATGAGCGTTGGAACAGAGCTAGGATGGTGATGGCGAGAGGAAGCGACATTTAAACGGTATGTCACTCATCCCTCTTTAGTTAGTAAATTCAATATCTAAAACTTAAGGAAAGTGTCATGTTCTGGTGTGTTTTGTTCTAGATCTAGGTGGATCTAGGGAGATTAGTTAGTGTCCGCACCTACCGATTAGTCCGATAACAAAATTGGTGACTCCACTGGGGACCGGATTGTTTCATAGTTAGTCTATTTTCCCTTCCTTTGATTGCTTGTTTTCTGGTTTCTGAGTCTAAGGGACATCCATCCAGACTCTCTGGATCTAGAAGTTCACTTAGATTCCCTGTCCCTTTTCAAAGTTTTCTTTGATTAAAGACATTCTTGCATTGTACCTCTCTGTGGCCTAGGAGAACCCTACTGTTCAGTTAGGTGTGAACTTCTCGCACCCTACCAATGTCTAGCCTGCGAGAATACCTAATTCTCGCATTGTACTCTATTGCTAGGCTGCGAACTTGTTTGTAAACTTTTTGGATTGGGTCTTGTCATCTTTTAATGAACCAATTTTGCTTTGATCAGCTGGATTGAGCTTTTGGAGCCTATATTGATTTGCTTACAGTCTGTTTGACATCCTTTGAGTTTCTTTTAGCCACTTTTTCTTTGTTTGGTTTTGAAGGATTAGTCTCTTGCTTTGAGTGTCTTTCAATTACAAAGCGTGTGTTTTCTTTAGAATTGTTTAAGGAAAGATGAGATTTCTTTTGAATAGTTCACTTTAAAAGAAAACTTTTAGTTTGGGTTTCTTTGTTTTAAGAAAGTTCATTATTGCTTTTACTGAAATTTTTGAAACAAAAAGATTTAATTTCTTGCTTTATATTAGATTGTGGGCATCCTTTCATTTGCAGTAGCGAAATTTCATGATTCTTGACATTGTTTGATCTTAAATTATGAAAAAAATGCCCCCTCATGGCCAGGGGGGGGGGCATGAATCATGCATTGGTGTTCAGTACCTTTTTCTCATTTCCTACGAATCTTGATATTGATGAGTTTAATATATTTTGGGACATCGTGCATATGGAAATGATAAATGTTTTCTCCTTCTCGTAGCATAGCTTTCATCGAAATGAAAAAATTGCATCTTCATCTCTTTGCATAACTTTCGAGTCAGTCGAAACACCATATTGTCCACATCATTTTCCTTTTGAGTAACAACAGCTATAAAATAAAGCGCTTATAAAAATTGATTAGACATTTTTATCTTTTTTGGTAGCAAACCTACACTAGATTAGTTGTAGGGCTTTGGAATAGGTGTGAAAGATAACTTTCCAAAGTTGCAAACAAACATAGAATCTTGAGTTAGGGAGCGGTTAAATCCACTTATTACATTTTGTCATGGGAAGCCCTTCTAACACAAGGGTCAATCACAAGGTTGCATTGAGACTAGCAGAGTTACTCACCCTGCTTTGTTGGTCTTGGTGTAGAGATTGCGTGTATTATGGGGGTCACTTGAGATGCATACCCACAATGATGAGTGGAAGCCTTTCAAGTTGATTTCGGGCTAGATACCCTACCCTTGCACGTGGATCGGACTGTCGACTGTTTCCCCAGGCATCACTGTAGTGATTGGTAACCTTAGTGGCCTATCTCTCTAGGTTCTTTACACGAGGTGACTGTGGAGGGGCAAGTCTTCACGATACCTAGAATCGACATTGGCCAAAATCACTCGGGCTCCTTGGAGGGTATACCCACGATTATGTGTGGGAGCTTACACCAAGGTGTAAGTCTGTTAAGAAGATCGTCAACGTAACTTTTCCACCCACTCTATCTCAGCCCCTTCTTACATTGTTCCCGCGACGTTGGATTTCATTACCAACTAGTGTGCTCATTGTAAAAAGGTTTTGTTTGTTTTCTTGCTTCCTATATTTTTAGCGTGTGTTGTTTGTTTTCCTTAGAGGAATCTAGATTGGATATTTATTTAATGGTGTCAGTTCCCAGAATGACCAATGAAGGAACCCCTCCTCCAGGGGAACCTTTTATTTTTCCTTCTTATGGAAACATTGGTCCTCCTCATATTGCTACTTTGAGCCTTCCAGGTCTCACGATTGGATTGTCAGTGTGGTTGTTTTCCACTCAGGTAATCTCGAATGCAGTTAGTGCTTAAGTCACAAGCACTTCCCCCCACAAGCATCAACCTCATGTTGATCCTTCACCTTGTTCACTAGTAAGGTCTTCTTCGCCTTCTTCGCTTGCAATGTCGCCTTCTGTTTCATCTTCTTCGTCGGGTGAAAGTTCTGAATCTAGTAACCCGGTGAATAAGAAGAAGAAGAAAAGAAAGATTAAGAAGAAGAAAGATAAACAAGGGTCAAAACCTCCAACCACTGTCAAACATGTTGGAAAACAACTAGTTACTGTTAGTCGTGCTAGGAGTGTTGATGATGTCAAGATCACCCAAACAACCCGTAAGCCCAAGTACCCTTCTAGGCTTTGTAAGGGTGGCCATCTTATTAAGGAATGCCCTGGTCTATCCAAGGTTATAGAAGCATGGTCTACATCTCCTTTCCATTCCATGTCGTCATCCTCTGAACAACATGTTGATGACTCCCTGTCAACCAGTCATGATACAGTTGGGAAGAATAAAAGTAGAGTCAAGTTCCTGTGTATGTTATGCAAAGGGAGTCATCTCACTCACCTTTTTTCTCATATGGACGAAGCCTTGAAATTACTGGAAGACATGACCGTTTCACAGTCTAAACTTCCAGCTGCTTATCGTAATCTTTCTCTCAACCCTCCAATAGTTGACAGAATGATCACTCTGGTCCCTTCACCGGTCAATCCAGTTGATCATGTCATCAATCTGGTCACATCCTTAGTTGAACCAGTTGACAAAGTGGTTGATCTGATACCATCCTCAGTCAATCCCACTCTCCCCTCAGAGAGTGAAACTAAAGCGGTCGATTCGATCCCATCCTCGGTCGATCCCACTCTCCCAACAGAGGGTGAAACCCAAGCGGCCGATCCGTCTCCACCCATTGATCCCATTCTCCCCTTGGATAATGAAACCAAAGTGGTCGATCTGATCTCATCATCGGTTGATCCTACTCTCCCTCTATAGAGTAAACCTGATACTACCCATGTTTTTCTCGTTGATACAGAATCTACCATGTCGAGGGCTATTCCCACTTCTCCCGTAGAACCCCTTCCAAGTTATGAGGCCATCCATTTTGATTGGGGTGTGCTAAATAGACCTCATCTTCCCTCTCACATTCCTTTCCACATTATAGTGCAAGTTTGTGGTCAGGACGTTCCTCAGACATTGATAGATTAAGGTTCATCTGTTAGTATTTTGTCCTCTATTGCTTGGCAAGCTTTGGGTTATCCTCTGCTTGCACCGGTTTCACAAAATTTGCTATCTTTTAATAGAAGAACCAGTCAACCTTTAGGGACCCTTCCTTAGTTTCCTATAACTTTGGGAGGGAAAACTGTCTTTATTGACGGTCCAAGACCCCTTGGATTTTGCTTTACTCCTTGGGCGGGATTATGTCTATGCCATGAAAGATATTGTGTCCACTCTTTTTCGTGTGATATCTTTCCCTCACGATGGAAGAATTGTGACTATTGATCAACTTTCATTCATTGACCCCCACTGGATTGCCTCCCTAAATGGTTCTTATATGCAGATGGTATTGCCCCCGGAACATGTCAATTATGTGGCGTTGTCGCCCATGGCTTCAATTTCTAATGACTTAGATCCAGTAGTTGACATGGTGATCTCTTCAATAGGGTTGTTAGAGCCTGATCTCTTTATTCCTGTCACAACCCTTGACATGGTGTCCTTCCAGAGTGTGTTTCTTCCTTCGAGTGAAGACCTCTTGGAAGCCACGACCAATTTTTGTCCCTTGACATGGTGTCATTCTGGAGCATTGTCCTCTTGGAATCCATGATCAAGAAGAGATATTTCGAAGATAGTTTTTTGCATCTTTGTAGAAACCTCGTTAAAAAATGAAACAGAGGTTCTGAGGATATTTTTTTGTGTCTTTGTAGCAACCTCGTTAAAAAATGAACTAGAGGTTCCGAGGATATTTTTTTGCGTCTTTGTAGCAACCTCGTTAAAAAATGAAACAGAGGTTCTGAGGATAGTCTTTTCATCTCTGAGGCAACCTCGTTAAAAAATGAAACAGAGGTATTTGAGCATGGTTTTCTGATTTCAAGCTCGTTAAAAAATGAAACCACATACGAGGATAGTTTTTTCATCTCTGTGGCAACCTCAATAAAAAATGAAACAAAGGTTACGAGAATAATTCTTGTTTCTATGTCAAGCTCGTTAAAAACTGAAATAGTTTTCCCCCTCTCTATTTGAGTCAAGTCCTTCATATAGTATTTGAAGCTTCATTTCATTCTCCTTTGCAGTTGGATGAAACAAATCTTGGAAGGCATTTGCCTCAGCCTCTGGACTTCATGCTGAAGTCAAGCCGCTAGTTTCTTAAGCTGGGGGATAAGTACCAACCATCCATGTGTTATGCATTGGGAAGTCGCAAGCATAGTTTTATATGGTTCAAGCTTGTGTAAAAATGAAACCACTTACCTCAAGCATAGTTCCCCCTGGTTCCAGCTTGCGTAAAAATGAAACCATGTCCAAGCATAGTTTTGTTTTGTTTTAAAGCTTGCGTAAAAAGAAAACAATCTCGAGCTTAGTCTTTGTTCTTTCTCATAGTCGTAAATACATGAGAATAAGTTATCGATATTATTCTTTGTTCTTTCTTGTGCTCGTAAATCAATGAGAATGTAACCGAGTATACTTTTATCACTTTTTCGGACTTGTAAAGGTTATATGAAAAAGGAACCCCCTAGAGTTCCCTTTAAGCTCTTTTCGGACTCTCTAAACCTGAAAAGATTGTTGAGCGACCTTGTTCTTTTCATGCTTGTTAAAGTATTTGAAGAAAACGTTCGATGAGCGATAGTTTATCACTTTTTCAGTCTTGTCGAACTAATTTACGAAAAAGAAATGGAGAGAGTTCTCTTTAAGTGTTTTTTAGACTCTTTAAACATGAAAAACCCTGCGTTTTATTTCTTTGGACTCGTTAAACAAGCATTGAAAGGCCCATATAGGACCAAACCACTCCTTCATAGGGTTCTTTAAACATACTCCGAGGGACTCATCTGAAGGATGAGCTTAAATTGACAAGCATATGTTATCCTCCTCAATCTTGCGTAAAAATAAAGAGGTACTCGCCAGAAATGGTGGGGGAAAAATTGGGAAAGAAATGTGTCTAAACCTATATTCTATGGATGTTAAGAACCAAACATCAATATAGCATAGAAAAACCTCAGGAAAAGTACTCAACGCCTTGAAAAAGAGATAATTTCAGATAATAATCCTCTTCGAGGGGGCAACCTCCTTTTACCCCACTTAAATGCTCAAGTACAAGATGATTCAAAATGAAAATGTCTCCTTGGTATATATAGGAGACGAGGAGGTATAATTACAACTAATGGCCTAAAGCCGACATAAATAAAATGACATTACTAATATAATATGCCCCAATTAAGGGGCAATGAGCCAATCTTAGGGCTTAACATGCCCCTCCCCTTGAGACAAGTGTTGTCCGCAACACTTGAGTAACTCTGGATGCTTCTGTATAAAAGACTCATCTTCTCAAGTGGAATCTTTAGCGGGTAGTTTCCTCCATTTAATAAGATACTCTGAAATGGATCTATTCCTCAGCTGGTGAATTCTTCTATCAATGATGGCTTCAGGCTCCAATATGATTTTTCCTTCCTCGTCAAGTTCTGGCAATATAGTTTGAACTGGGATCTTGTCACCTATAACCTTCTTTAAGCATGAAACATGGAAA
>ML789514.1:350523-382788 GCA_009831015.1 Picea engelmannii | reverse complement strand
TCCCTTAGTGTTCCTAAACTTGGAAATAACATTCTCATACAACCTTATCTAGTATCTCTCAAATCGAGAGGAAATTTTACCTCTTCTAACCTATTCCGAAGGTTATTCCTAGGAACCATGTCAAAATATTTTCCAAAGTTGATGAAACAAAACATTATATTGGTTTTATTATTGCAATACTCCTCCACAATGATCCTAATCCTAAGAAGGTAGTCCACACTTGAATGATATCTCCTAAATATAACCTGGCTTTTAACTCCTTTACCATGATTGTCTATCCATAGATTAATCTTATTTTCTAAAGTAATTCCATATAACTTGGATAAAATGGGCCTGATCATAATTTTCCTACATTTAGAGCGATTGTTTTTATCCCCGCTTTCAACAATAGGTACAATGAGGCTTTGATTCCAAGTTTTAGGGAAGCTCTACTTGACTGCTAAATTGAAGAATTTGTGGATATGAGGGGTGAGTATAGGCCCTCCAATTTCTAATATTTTATCTTGGTATCCTTTTATTTCCTTATCTTCATGTTTTTTGAACCATTTAAACCCAAACTTTATGTCATCTATTCAAAATAATTCTTCCTTTGTAGAAATGTTTTGAATGTTATCCATGACCTTAGAGGATTTGTAAATATTTTTAACATGGGAATTCTAGTCCCTGGAGGGAATCTTATTGTTTTCTTTAGTTTAACAAGTAAAATCAATTCTCTATAACTTCTTAGGATGTATCTTAAATAGGTGCAAAAGCTTCTCTTTATTTTTATTTATATAGTACCTTTTTTTCCTTTTAATTAAATATTTGGATATATTTACCTTATCATATTTTAAGGATTCATTTGAAGCATCCCTGCTGGATTTTCTAGAAATATTACACTCTTTATCATACCAATGGAAGGGGATAGGGGAAAAACCTTGCCTAACTCCTATATTACAATTAACTTCTTCTGACCATCCCTTAGTGTTCCTAAACTTGGAAATAACATTCTCATACAACCTTATCTAGTAAAGCAAAAGGATGATGACTATACTAGTGAGAGTCGAGCTAACACAACCTAATTCTTCCAAATAACCCTCTAAATTGTCAATGTATATGCCAAAAAGGGAAGGGGACAGGGGAAAACCTTGCCTAACTCCTATATTACAATTAACTTCTTCTGACCATCCCTTAGTGTTCCTAAACTTGGAAATAACATTCTCATACAACCTTATCTAGTATCTCTCAAATCGAGAGGAAATTTTACCTCTTCTAACCTATTCCGAAGGTTATTCCTAGGAACCATGTCAAAATATTTTCCAAAGTTGATCAAACAAAACATTATATTGGTTTTATTATTGAAATACTCCTCAACAATGATCCTAAGCCTAAGAAGGTGGTCCACACTTGAATGATAGCTCCTAAATCTAACCTAGCTTTTAACTCTTTTACCATGATTGTCTATCCATACATTAATCTTATTTTCCAAAGTAATTCCATATAACTTGGATAAAATGGACCTGATCATAATTTTCCTACATTTAGAGCGATTGTTTTTATCCCTGCTTTTAAGAATAGGTACAATGAGGCTTTGATTCCAAGTTTTAGGGAAGCCCTACTTGACTGCTAAATTGAAGAATTTGTGGATATGAGGGATAAGTATAGGCCCTCCAATTTCTAATATTTTATCTTGGTATCCTTTGATTTCCTTATCTTCATTTTTTTTGAACCATTTAAACCCAAACTCTATGTCATCTATTCAAAATAATTCTTCCTTTGTAGAAATGTTTTGAATGTTATCCATGACCTTAGAGGATTTGTAAATATTTTTAACATGGGAATTCTAGTCCGTGGAGGGAATCTTATTGTTTTCTTTAGTTTAACAAGTAAAATCAATTCTCTATAACTTCTTAGGATGTATCTTAAATAGGTGCAAAAGCTTCTCTTTATTTTTATTTATATAGTACTTTTTTTCCTTTTAATTAAATATTTGGATCTATTTACCTTATCATATTTTAAGGATTCGTTTGAAGCATCCCTGATGGATTTTCTAGAAATATTACACTCTTTATCATAACGAGGGTTGGACATTCTATTTTATTTTTTACATAACACCTTGATAGAAAACTTGTTGATGGAAGCAGAAATGATTTTCATAAAATTATGATAGAGATCATCAATATTGTTCTTATTTGATAAGAGGTTTAATTTATTATTTAAATCCTTTAATAAATATCATCTTTATTTTTTCGAAGATCAATTGTTTTTGGATATCAAAATCCTCTTCAATGGGGTGTGTTACCACACAAAATAACACCTTTGGTCAAAGTCCCAAACATGAGTGCTAGATTTTTGGAACTTGGGAGGTTAGCCACTGTCACCTCACCAACCCTCTTTAGACTCATGAAATGTTTCATAGTCAAGTGGGGGTTCTCTATAGGTTAGCTAGGCTCACTTCATGATGAATGAATGGAAGAGTAGTGTCTATCATTATTGGGATATGGGTTCACTTGATCTAGCTCAAGTGTTGTTCATACATCTTTAATACTTGAAGTCGCCAACATCATGAAGGATTGCTAGATGAGCTTCCAATTTAGATACTTGTTACACTACAAAGTTTCTAGGGAAGATTAATATGAAAATAGACTTAGCTTAAGTAATACAACAAGTATTCTGATTGGCACAAAGTAAAGGATAGAATCATTAAAATTATATGCCCTACACAATGATTTCAACCAGGAAAATGAAAAAATATATGAGATAGACTATCTCCATTACCTCACATGCATTTGCTTAATGTCATAGTAGATCCTTTCTTACTAGAAACATGCAATGTACAAACTATCTTCCACTGTACCCTTGAACAAACACTAAATAATAGACAATATTACAAAATAGATTTGCAAAGGTGAGATATATTTTTCTCATTACTCTCCAACTAATCCAATCCATCTACAAAATGGAGAGAGAAAACCATTATATAGATTTTAGCTCAACTCTCCTATTTAATAAAATAATATTTTCCAAAGAAAACATAACTAACTAAGTGTTATCCATAAATTTGGTTGTCATGATGATGTAATGATGATGGATAAATCAAGCTCTTCACTAGAACACTTTCCTAAGAAAAGTTACCTTTGTCTCTTTCCAGAAATCATATTTTTAAGGGAGGTTCGCAGGCTACCTATATATTTGCCTGTGAGAAGGCATGATTCTCGCAGGCTACCTTAAGGCAGGGTGCAAGAGGTTCGCACTATACCTAACTGCTAGGGTGCGAACATCTTCTAAAGAAGGGAAAAATATAGATTCTCGAACCTTCTAGAAGGGAATCTTCTAGAAGGATGAGATGGCATTCGAATGGTTATCTAAGTACTGGCTTTCCTGATATCTTGGGATCATTCCTATCCAAGTAACTAATCCATCCTCTCTTATAAATTGAGAGGAATGCTCATGGAAAAGGTTAAGCAACAAATTAGCAAGAGATTTATTGGAGAATTAGTGTATGATTGTATGAAGGACTGATGCTACGGCAGCTAGAGACACCAACAAGGTTATCAAAAGTGGTTGATCTTCTTCATGCATGAGCAAGTGTGTGTGTCAGAGCTAGGAGCCATCGAAAGGAGACTTATAACATCAAGGCTCAGGTTGTAATTCTTGCTTTCTATCAATTTAATACAGTAATATGTCCCTTTCCCATAAAGCTAATGTCACTTTATTGCATAAATCCTTGATCATATGCATAGATTAACTGTTGAATATATTAAGTTGTTTTCACTTCAATTGGTTTGAGTTTTCCTGGTCTTGATGGCACAAAAGCATTGGAGCAAAGCTGGTACAACATAGACCTAAGGAAGCGATCATAAGGTATGTTCATGATTCTTGCCTCCTAGTTCATTCAATAGTCTAAATCTAGGGAAAGAGTATTATTCTGTCCTGTTTTGTTCTAGATCCAGGTGGATCTAGGGAGATCGGTTTCTGTCCGCACTTACAGATTAATCCTAAAACAAAATTGGCGACTCCACTGGGGACAGATCCCATTTTTGTTTTATGGATTTTTGTATTTTCTGTGGCCATTTGCTCCAGTTTCATTTTTCCCTTGTCTTGTCAGTCTCTGAGTCCTCAAGATATCCCGAGAGACCTTTTGGGTCTAGAAGCCTTTGTCAATTTAGCTTTCATTTTCAAAATTTTTGTCATCTTCAGGAATTCTCACACTGTGTTTAATTGCAGCCTGTGAGAACTGGTCAGGTTCGCACCCTGCTCATAGGGTTCAGTGCGAGGTGTTCGCACCTTGCTCAAAGGTTGCCTGCGAGAATCATAGGTTCTCGCACTGTGTTACATTCCTTGCCTGCGAACAGTCTTTTCAAATTTTTTGAAATTGAGTTTTTGTCTTTTTGACTTCCAAGATCAGTTGAAATACATCTTATTGGCTTCTTGGACTTTTGATTGATATGTTTCTTGCTTTCATTTGCATGCTTGAACAGTTTTAGGGTTTCAAGGTTTTTCTTTTCCTTTGTAGCTTGAATTTCGTTTCTTGACTCTTATTGGTGAATTCATTCTCTCTGACTTCAAGAGATGAGTGTGTCTGATTGGTTGAGAACCAGGGATTGGTTGAGAGTTAAGTGCTTGTTGTTTCTCATTTTCTTGACGGTTTGAAAGAACATTTTCGTTTGCATTGAGAAGACTAATTGGTTTTCTTTTGGTTTTTTCTTTCATTGAAAGAGTTGATTGGGTTGTTATTGCTTGTTTCTTTATGATTTGATTTGTATGATTTCTCAGTGATATAGTGAGAATTCTTTTTGGAAAGTGAACAATAATCTTTTCTTTCAAAAACATTGTTTCTGTCTTTTAGAAAACATTGAAAAATCAAATTTTAGAGTTTATTGAAGTATTTGAAAAAGACATATAGAGAATAGTCCTTTTATGATTGTTTGAAATGACATTTGAAAGGAAATTGTGCATTGCATTGTAGTACCGGGTTGATTTGGAAGATTTTCTCTCTTTCCCATAAATAGGATTCATGGAATGAAAAGTGTTATATGTCATTATCATCCTTGCATTATTTGGGTCAGAGTCATACACCACGAGTTTCACTTCCATTACCTTTGAGTAAACAACAGCTCTTAAAAACATTGCGTAATCTTAAAATTTATCTAGTAACTCTTTTCTAGGGCTCTTATACACCAACATTTAGATAAGCTAGTGCTTTGGAGTAGGAAGAGAGATACACTCTCCAAAAGCTCAAAACACACAATAGTATCTTGAGTTAGGGAGTGTTAAAATCCATTTGCAACATATTGTCCTGGGAAGCCCTTCTAACACAAGGTTCAAGCACTAGGTCACATTGGTGTTGGCAGAGTTACTAACCCTGCTTTGTTGACATCGGTGTAGAGATTGCACGTATTACGGGGGTCACTCCGAGGTATACCCACAATTATGAGTGGAAGCCTTTGAGTTGATTTCGGGCTAGATACCCTGCCCTTGCGTGTGGATCGGACTGACGACTGTCCCCCCAGGTTTTACTGTTGTTTGTGGTGACCTTAGTGGCCTATCTCTCTAGGTTTTTACCCAAGGTGACTGTGAAGGGGAAAGTCTTCACGGTACCTGGAATTGACGTTGATCAAACTCACTCAGGCTCCTTGGAGGGTATACCCACGATTATGTGTGGGATCTTGCACCAGGGTGTAAGTCTGTTAAGCAGGCCATCAACGTAACTTTTCCATCTTAGCCCTGCCCCTTCTCATCTTGTTGTTGCGACGTTGGATTTCATCACCAACTAGTGGCTTCGAAATTAGAAGGTATTGTTTGTTTGGTGATTGCTTCCTAGAATTTGTTTACTAGCATGTGCTATTTGTTTCTCGAAGTTGACCATAGGAATTTCTTCGCGGAGCTTGTCACTAGTTTACAATTGCTCCCCCTCTGCGTTCACGTAGAATGAAAGGTTTATCTCCAGAGCATCTGGACGATTCTCAACCCTTGCCTACTGGTACACCTGAGGGTTCTCCCCATCAGACTGAAGTCCCGGTGGTTACTCCACCACACGGGGAAACAAGTGACGTTCTAGTTGTCACTACACCACCTCCACAGGTAGAACGAACTGATTCTCTAAAGGATTTTTGAATTACTAATACTAGAGAAGACTATCGCATTTGCCGTGGTGAACGACCCGTTGTGAAATTAAATTCTTCTGAAGAAGCCGTTGTTACATATTCTGAATCAACCGTTGGGCCTTCTCCCGGTGTAGTAGGCCAAGATCCTTTTTGGTCGGGTGATTTCCGACGAGTCCTTTTAGGTACTGAGTCACCCCCTGTCTACGAAATCAACCCTCTAGTGTCTTCTGAGACAGAAACTACACCAGAGACTACCACTTATCGATTTGTTCTCCCTCCCGAGATGGCACATCTCGTGAATACTACGAGCGTCCAAACCGGAATTACTGCAGCTACTCTTGCTCTTATCAATACCCAGCGAATACCTGATGTCAACCCGACACTACCACCCGGTTATCGTGCATTGAATGCTTTGTTGAATGCTTCTAATCCAACACCTCCGCAAATCCCAGCTGGTTCTCCAGGTGTTCCTCCTTTTCCTGGGCATCCTATTCCCGGTTTTATTCCAACGCTCCCTCTGTTTCCTTCTGGTAATCCTAATCCTAGTGGCACTATCCCGACTGTTGCACCAAACCCACAGATTCCCATTGGTGGACAGGGTGGTACAGTTCCTTTTCCTTTTCCCAGACACAACACAGTTACTACACAACCTACGGTTGGCACGCAACTTTCGGGCGGAACTATACCTACGATAGGGAGACCAACTTCACCTTTTGTACAAAATATACCTCCTGAATTGGCCCAGTATTGGAATCAGCTTCTGTAAAACTTTCCTCAAAATGCTGGGGGGAAACAACCTGCCCCTACTATTGGCCAACCTTATCTAGGTGTACCTAATCCTATTTTGGGTCAGGGTCAAACTACTCAACCCCAGGTTCCTACTCAAACTCAAGGTTACAATCCTTGGGGTTACTATCCTATCTGGCCACCATCGACTCAGCCAGGGTCTTCCCTCTACGGGCAAACTGCTTATGGTCCTACTGGTTTGCCGACAAGGCTTCCACCCCAAATCCATCAGTACCCACAAGTAAACCGACAGTTACCTTTTCTTTCTACCTTGGATTTGCCAGATTTGTCTAGGATTCTAAATGATCCTATTCGTCACTCTCCCCAATGGCCTGCTATTCCTGCTAAGCTTCCATCGGATATTCTGAAATTTGATGGCAAGGTGGGAGATGACCCAAATAATCATGTCATGACTTTTCATTTATGGTTTTCATCCAACTCGCTGATGGATGACTCCATTCGTCTACGTCTTTTTCAAAGAACCCTTACCGGTTCTGCTGCGAAGTGGTATATTGAATTGCCACAAGGTTTCTTTTTTTATTTCAACACCCTAGCTATGGATTTTCTTACACATTACCAGTTACCGATCCGTTATGATACTGGGACTGATATATTGACCTCTTTCAAACAAACTAAAGGCACTCATATATCAGATCATATTCATGAGTGGCGAAGGAGACGACGTCTCATTAAACTTGAACTTCCTGATCAGTTACTGGCAGAATGGCTTACAAAATCTTTCATGAAAGAAATTGGTAAAGACATTGCCATGGGTGGTGTTGTTACGGAGGAGCAGGCTATCAGTCGTGCTCAGTATCTTGATCTCGTTTATTCACAAATGGGAACACTTTACGATTTACTACCTGAACTACCTCATCCTGGTACTTCCAACACTTCAATTTCTCCAGCTGCCTCTCATGCAGCTGATGGTGTGATCGGTACTGCTCATGTCCACTCATACTCTGTTTCAACTACAACCCCTAAGTCTACATATTCAAATGTTCAAAATGCTCCATCTCCTGCCACTTCCATCGGTAAAACTTTTGAGGTAAATGTTGTTCAATCTATCCCGAACGGTAAAAATAAATCAAAGAAAGGAAGAGGCAAGAATAAGGAGGGTAAAAATAATAATCAAAATGAGCAAACTAAAACCCCTCCTGTTGAAGATCGAGATAAGCGTAAGACACGCTACCCTTTCCTTATCTATGGTGATGATCACTACATGAAGGATTGTCCTCGACGTGCCGAAGTTACTAAGTTCCTTCAAGGAACATCGAAACCATCTACGTCAACCGTCTTGTCCCAACCCTTCCCGTCTCAGCAACATGCCTCATTGGTCATTCATGACCAACCCTCTACTTCTACGACATCATATGTTTTGATGTGTACCGGTGATTCTACGAAAAATAATGTTGCACTCACGACTAGAGACAAAGACTATACTCCATCTAAGGAGAAGGTTGACGATTTACCTCTTGCTCTGGTTCATCCCTCTCCACCGAATCCACCTACGAACAGTCCTCTTCATATCGAATGACCGAGCCTTGATACAGTTCCGCAACCACCCCCGAAAGGTGTCGTTAAGAAATAAGCCTTCAATCCTCATGCTCGTGCGACCTAGAACTATAGCATTGTCGAAGATCTAGCCCAAGCACCTTCAACGATGTCTGCCCTTGAAGTCCTTCAGTCTTGTCCTGCACAACGAAGGGATCTATTGAAATCTATAGGTGGAATTGATCCTACAGATACGAATTTAATAGTCTCTTTGACTTGGAAGATCATATTCCAAGGTTACCCCCTCAGCTAGCCTTTCAGATACAAGTTGTTGTCGCCGACAAGAATATTTGTCGAACTGTAATCGACGAGGGTGCCTCTACGTGTGTAATGTCTTTCGCTTGTTGGAAATCCATCAGCTCTCCTTCTTTAAATGAATCACAAAATACTTTGAAATCCTTCAATGGCTCTATTTTTAAGCCTTATGGTGTTCTTCCATCGTTGCCTGTCACTCTAGAAGGTAAGACAGTCCAAGTTGAAGTGGAAGTTTTCGATGCTCCCCTAGATTATAATCTTCTTCTTGGTCGTAGCTGGATAGATTCTATGCGCGCTGTTGTGTCAACACTTTTCCATGTCGTACGATTTCCTCACCAGGGAAAAGTTGTTACAGTTGATCAACTTGCCTTCTTTAATTCCAATACTCACACTGGAAATGTGTCGTTTATAGCTAAAACCCCACCGGGTTACAAGAATGTCGGTGTCGGTCTTTTAAAAGATTCTTCGTTAATGGGTACTTTCCCCATACCACCACCACCCGATATTCCACGCCCATTAGTTGCTTCTATTAATATGATCTCCGTTGTACCTCATGAGATTATTATGTCTTCTGACCCTTGGATAGTCCCTGATCCAGGAGATCATACTCGTTTCGGAAACGTTATGTCGTTAAGTCCGGTTGAGTCTGCTTATCAAGCTATTCAATCGACAACACCTTCTACTAGTTCTCTTGATGAGTTGTCTCTAGATCCTTTCCGTGTCATCTTTCCTATTGACGAGATGATCATGTCCGTCATGGAGGACACCCCTTGGGACGATGGGCATCATCATTCCATATTGTTTCTGGAACAACACACTCTCAAGAACTACCAACGGATTTCGACTCCGTCGACCGTTGTTGTCATATCGACCGTTCCCGGATCTACACGTGATGTGTTTGTGGAAGGGAACCTCAGTAATATTTCTCCCATGATACCCATTGATATATCAGTTAAACCTGGGATAGTTGAAAATGTTCACATTGGAGCTTCGTGTTCTCCAGAGGAAATTGTCACTTATACATCTCTGTTTAAAGAATTTCGTGACATCTTTGTCTGGAGTTACGAAGAGATGCCAGGTATCGACCCTCCCATTATGGTGCATGAGATTAAGACATACCCCAGAGCTAAACCAGTCCGGCAATGCCTTCATCCGGTCCATCCATGTAAAGCAGCAACTATCAAACTCGAAGTTGAAAAAATTCTCAAAGCCGGTTTTATTTATCCCGTGGCTCTGACAGAATGGGTTTCCAACCCTGTACCGATTGATAAGAAAGGTGGTAGTATACATGTTTGTGTTGATTATCGGGATATTAACAAAGCATGTCCAAAGGATAACTTCCCAACACCTTTCGTCGACCAGATTGTCGATGACTGTGCCGGCAGTGAAATCTTTTCTCTCATGGATGGATTTTTCGGCTATAATCAAATTAACATCGCTCCTGAGGACCAACATAAAACTGCTTTTATTTGTCCTTGGGGTACTTTCGCCTATAGAAAACTTCCCTTCGATCTTAAGAATGTAGGCACGACTTTTCAATGTGCTATGTCTTATGCGTTTCACGATATAAAGCATATCGTTCAACCTTATTTGGACGATTTGCCAGCTCATTCTTTACGCCGCGTCGATCACCCCACTCATCTTCGAGCAATTTTCATTCACTGTCGGTTCTATCACATTCGTTTAAATCCTCATAAATGCGTCTTTTACGTAGAGTCCGACCGTCTTCTCGGTTTCATTGTTTCACATCAAGGGATCCGGGTAGATCCTATTAAGGTTCAGGTGATTCTTAATCTCCCTCCTCCTTCTTCACTGCGCTAGTTACAAAGTTTGCAGAGGAAAGCAAACTTTCTTCGTCGTTTCATCCCTAATTATGCTGAGATTACTCGTGGTTTTACAAGGCTACTAAAGAAAGGTTCTGAGTTTGTTTGGGATACCGTGGCCAACAACGCTTTTGAGGCTTTGAAGTTGTCCCTCAAAAAAGCTCCACTTCTTTTCCATCCTGATTATAGTCGTGATTACTTTCTTTATCTTGCTCCCTCCGAGTATACTATTGGCATGGTTCTCGTTCAGGAGGATGATGCACACGATGAACATGTTGTTTATTACTTGATTCGAAGTCTTACATCCACTGAGATCAAGTACCAACATGTTGAAAAACTGGCTTTGGTTGTTGTTCAAGCGGTTCAACGTTTTCGTCATTATATTCTCTCCAGGAAAACTACAGTGATTTCACATTGCAACCCTATAAAACATATTTTGCAACGTCAATTGCTAGGGGGAAAGTAATCCAAGTGGATTGTCATACTCCAGGAGTTTGACTTGGAATTCGATCGTGCCATGTCTAAGAAATCCTTAGTTTTTTCTGAGTTAATATGTGATTTTCCCCACTCTGCCATGGAAAATGTAGCAGTATATTCATTACCTAATGAATCACTTTTCCTTATCAGCACTGACGATATTTGGTATGGAGACATCATTATATATCTCCAAACCCAGACTTTCCAGCATGCTTTGTCTAGTACTGAACGATGTCATGTTCGTTATCAAGCTCATCAGTACATTATCCTTGGATATACTCTTTACCGTCGAGGAATTGATTCTATTTTTCGACATTGTTTGACTTTTGACGAAGCCAAGAAAGCTTTGAATCACTGCCATTCTGGAGCATGTGGTGTTCATATGTCTGGGTATGCTACTGCCCAGAATATATTATGCGCAGGATATTTTTGGCCTTCCTTGTTCAATGACTGCATTACTGTCGTTCAAAAGTGCCATGCCTGCCAGACCTACAATCAAAAAATTTGGTCGCATCCTGCTCCCCTTCATCCTGTGGTCTCATTTGGTCCTTTTACAAAATGGGGCATTGATTTCATGACATGTCACCCTCACTCGGTCGGGGGGCATGGTTACATTATTGTAGTTGTTGATTACTTTACAAAGTGGGCCGAGGTGATGCCAACATTCGATAATACTGGAAAGACTGCAACGTTGTTTCTTTTTAACCATGTCATAGCTCGTTTTGGTGTTCCTCAAGCTATCGTTACTGATCACGGTAGTCATTTTAGGAATTTTATGATGTCTAAACTGACAAAAAAGTTGGGTCTTCATCATGATAACTCAACACCTTATTATCTGCAAGCTAATGGCTAGGTCGAAGCAGTCAACAAAGTTCTTATAACTATGCTTCGACGGATGATAGGAATTCATAAAACCAGCTGGCACACGATGTTGTTTTCGGCATTGTGGGCATATCGGACATCTATTAAATCAGCTACGGGGTTTACGCCTTTTCGATTAGTCTATGGCGTGGAAGCCATTCTTCCGATAGAATGTGAAATACCTTCTCTGAATCTATTTGTCGAACTCTTACCCAATACCTCTGCCGAAGAAGAACGTCTGTTGTAGTTGATGCGATTAGAAGAGACCCGACGTGACGCTACTCTAGTAATAGAAGCCCAAAAGAAACGTGTTAAGGCGCAGTATGACAAGCATGTCAAGCCTCGTGTTTTCTCTGAAGGTGATCTTGTTCTTCTGTATGAACAGGATAAAGATGTCTTAGGAGCTGGGAAATTCGAACCAATGTGGCGTGGTCCTTACATTGTTCGCAGAGTGTTGGAAAAAGGAGCATATGAGCTAGTTGATTATGATGGTATACCTTTGAGTGAACCCAGGAATGGGTTGTACTTGAAGAAGTACTATGCATAAGTTATTTGTGCACAAGTACTTGTATTTTATGTATCATACTTTGTGGGTGTTACTTTAGTTTTCTTTTGACGTTATCTGGTCTCTGCCCTTACGTGACGTTGTGTTTGATTGCTAGATGTCAGAGTCTTCGCTACCTTATATTGGCTTCGCTGATGGTGCTAGCCATAGTACTCAAAACTTAGCTTCATCTGCATGGGAAATCTATGTCCCAACAAACGAGCTTATATCTTTACGAGGTGTATGTCTTGGTCGTGCAACCAACAACATTGCTGAGTATAGCGTCGTTATTGAACTATTGGTTTATGCTATCTTTCTTGGAATTCGTCATTTGGTTGTACAACTCGACTCGCAGATTGTGGTACTACAGATAAGTAATGTCTACTCTATTCGAAGTCCTACTTTATTACGAGTGTATTTTTGAATTCGCCTCTTGGAACGATATTTTGATCACATTGAATATCAGCATATTCCTAGATGTCTTAATACATTAACAGATGCATTAGCTAATTATGTATTGGATAGAAATTTGAACCATTTATAAATCAAACACATTACAATTCACACAATGTAAAGGAAACTGGTAGAATCCATCTGTATATATATAACGACCAAAAGAGTTTGTTTTTACAAAATGTTTGTCCGAAGACCAAAATATCAAAAATTGAAGCTCATAGCTTCTACAAAGTGACGTCATGGATGACGTTCACGGTAACACACTACTTCCCTAGCTACTCTGTGGAGCAGTCGACCCATAGCTACAGAAACCCCTTTAGTGTGACATTGATCGCGTCGTGGAACCTCTTCTAGAGTCATATCTGGAATATCTGTTGTCAGGCCTTCTAAGTTCTGTTCCACCACCTGGTAATCTTCGACATACTGTGGTAATATTGTTGTTGCTTCTCCTCGTCGCTGGATAGGAGAGGTACCAGGAGGTCTATACGGTCCAACATCTGTGTTATCAATAAATATTTTGTGTTAGTCCTCCGATAAATCTATAAAACAAAAAGCATTTAAATATGATGAAAATTCAAAAACATTTTAAAAAGAGAAAAATTGTGTACTTCTTACCGAGGTCTCCCCACTGAGCTTCTTCAGGAAATGCTAGATCCGGGTCTCCTCAGAAATCCAACCTGACATAGGCGTAGTCATCGACCATCAACATCTGGTTTTGCAACCAGTCAAAGAAAATATCGTCATATTTGACGATTGGTCCTGCCACGTGCTGGGCCATGAGCCAACACCATCGTAACATCCTCGGATCCCTAGGACCCGAAATATTCCACTCGACCTATAGTTGAAATACAGGGACCCTCTCTAAGAAGAAATACACTAACAAATATCCATATCCAAATTGTTTCAGTTCTCCTCGCCTGCACTTGGTCAGTTGTCTTTTGATACTGCGTAATACTGCATCAGCCCAGTTAAATACTCGGGGCTCAGTGCACTTGATGGCGTACTGGAAGTAGCTTTGTAATTCCATATGTGGAGCTGCACTTACGACCATCCGAGCAATAGTAAAGAGAATAGTGCGGAGAGTCAAGTCAGTTACTCCCCACATTGTCACTTTCCCTTTCTTTCTTTCGACCTCAGGTATGCAGTATTGGTCGCAATATTCACTCATTTTTAACCCGCCTTCTCTGCTGCCGGTCAGACTGACATAGGACCCACGCTTGGATAATCCGGTCAAGAAATATATGTCCTCGATGTCAATAGCTAATGTGTGAGCTCCTACAATGAAAACTTGCTGGTCTGGATCCCACATTTAGACTAGATACTCCAATAATCGAACTTGGGCTCTCATGCCCGGGATACGGAAGTATTTTAAGAGAACACAATCTCTTAATGCAGCTATGGTGGGAGGATGATTCTCATCATTTGCATTATCCTCCTCATGTTCTTGTTCTCGCCACTCAAGCACCATGTTTGTGGCTATTTACCTGCATAAGAAACATACAAAGATGATTAATGATCTTATTCATGAAATGAATCTTTTCTATTGGCTAAACGTTTCAAAAAAAATTGAGTTATGCGTTGCTTGCAGGTGCCATATTATACACAGTGCAAACTTCTCGCAGGCAGCTTAAGGCCCACCTGCGAGAACGAGTCATTCTAGAAGGTCTTGTATGGGCCACCTGCGAGAATGCATCCACGCATATATGGTTCAAAAAACTAACTTAAAACAGAAATTTTAACCAATGAAATCAAATTTTTAAACCATGAAAAGATCAGGAATGAAGAACTTACCAAGATGTTGCTGAAGGCTCATCAAATGATCACTCGAAGCTCTCAGAAATCAACGCCGAATTCAGAGGGTAAAATGAGGGTTTTTGGAACTCAATGGTAAAAATATGAAATGATATGGTAAATTTAGTTATTTACTCATTTTAATTACTTTTTACTTTGTCAATTTTGGGTTTTTTATGTTTATTCATTATTTAAACCTAATCACTAATGTGGAAATGAGTGTAATGACTTGCAGGTGTGAAACATGGATGATTATGGATAGATTTTTCTCTGGTGTGGTGTGATTTTGATTGTTTTTTATGGTTTTTACATAAAACCTTGAGAACCTTTTTGTCCGTTCTTGCGCTCGTGAAAAACATAAGAACGTGATTGAGTATAGTTTTATCACTTTTTCGGGCTCACTGACGTTATACGAAAAAGGAACCCCCCTGAAGTTTTCTTTAAGCTCTTTTCAGACTCTCTAAACCAGAAAATATTGCCGAGCGACCTTGCTATTTTCACGCTCGTTAAAGTATTTGATGCATCTTTCGAGCGATAGTTTAACCCTTTTTCGGTCTCGTTAGACTATTGTACGAAAAAGGAACTGAGAGAATTTTCTTTATAAGTGTTTTTCCAAACTCTATAATCTTGAAAAACCTTCGAGTTTGCTATCTCTGGACTCATTAAACAAACATTGATAGACCCGTGATGGGACCAAACCACTCCTTCTTAGGGTTCGTTAAAAATACTCTGAGGGACTCGTCCGAAGGATGAGCTTATATCAACAAGCATATGTGATCCTCTTCAAGCTTGCGTAAAAATAAAGAGGTACTTGCCAGAAATGGTGGGGGAAATTTTGGGAAAGGGATATGTTTCATCTTTGTATTAATTGGCAGTAAGAGTCGCTCTTGAACATGACACCCCCTATTCATCATTTGAAGCCAGTTTGGGAAATCCATTTGTCTCTCTTTCGATTGATTACAAGGTCATTCCATGTGTCATCTTTGAGTCACTGCTGCCAAATCATTGGTCATGTCGTTCATATGTTCAAGAGAAGTCAATCTGAAACATATATTGAGTCGGCCATCTGCAATTACCCATTCTCTCTATGTCGGCCTTCCATGTGTCCAATCCAGTTTGCAAAGTGATCTGTTTCACCTTCAAACTCTGTTACTCATTTCGTTTCATTGATGGGGGATACATCAAGGCCCTCCTGTGACGATTTTTGTTCCGTCGACTTCAGCTCATTATCCGGAATCAAGACTTAGAAATTATTCAGTACCTTGGAGCTTGCATGCCTCAATGGCAAGTTTCCTCTCTTTCGACAGTGGGTTTACATCATTGACCCCTGATTGAAATATTCCGTCGGATGTTCGACACCAACTCATTTATTCACAGTCGATGGATTGTACTATAGTACCTTGGGATTCATTGACATTAATGGTGATTTCCCTCATTCTTGCTAACAGTTACATCAATGACCGGTAATCAAGTGATTTTTTCCATGGTTAGATTCGTACTTCGACACATGTAATCACATGGTTAGATTCGTACTTTGGGCGACGAGATTGAAGACCCTGGATATTATCTTTGTGATCCAGGTTGCGATGGAATATGTATAATTTGTGACACATAGATCCACTGTGTATGTTTCATGGCTATGTCGTCTTGATTTAAATTTTGTTGCATAGATCCACAATGTATTCAGGTGGCTATGCTATATTGTGATGGCATGGATCCACAGTGTATGATTGGTGGCCATGACCTTTGTTTATGATGTCATCAGTCTATGATATGAGTATGGGAATGCCTACCTTAGAGTTGGTATATATGATATTCTGCAGATGCTTGGATATTTGTAGGTTTCCGATTAGATGTGCTCTTGGTTCTTGACACACACATGCATCTTACAAAGTCTATCGACTGTCACTGGTTCCAATATCAGACTTTGGGGGGCATTCTTTTATCCATAAATTTCGTTGTCATGATGATGTAATGATGATGGATAAATCAGGCTCTTCACTAGAACACTTTCCTGAGAAAAGTTACCTTTGTCTCTTTCCAGAAATCATATTTTTAAGGGAGGTTCGCAGGCTACCTATATATTTTCCTGCGAGAAGGCATGATTCTCGCAGGCTACCTTAAGGCAAGGTGCGAGAGGTTCACACTGTACCTAACTGCTAGGGTGCGAACATCTTATAAAGAAGGGAAAAAGATAGATTCTCAAACCTTCTAGAAGGGAATCTTCTAGAAGGATGAGATGGCATTCGAATGGTTATCTAAGTACTGGATTTCCTGATATCTTGGGATCATTCCTATGCAAGTAACTAATCCATCCTCTCTTATAAATTGAGAGGAATGCTCATGGAAAAGGTTAAGCAGCAAATTAGCAAGAGATTTATTGGAGAATTAGTGTATGATTGTATGAAGGACTGATGCTACAGCAGCTAGAGACACCAACAAGGTTATCAAAAGTGGTTGATCTTCTTCATGCATGAGAAAGTGTGTGTGTCAGAGCTAGGAGCCATCGAAAGGAGACTTATAACATCAAGGCTTAGGTTGTAATTCTTTCTTTCTATCAATTTAATACAATAATATGTCCCTTTCCCATAAAGATAATGTCACTTTATTGCATAACTCCTTGATCATATGCATAGATTAACTGTTGAATATATTAAGTTGTTTTCACTTCAATTGGTTTGAGTTGTCCTGGTCTTGACGACACAAGAGCATTGGAGCGAAGTTGGTACAACAGAGACCTAAGGAAGCGATCATAAGGTATGTTCATGATTCTTGCCTCCTAGTTCATTCAATAGTCTAAATCTAGGGAAAGAGTATTATTTTGTCCTGTTTTGTTCTAGATCCAGGTGGATCTAGGGAGATCGGTTTGTGTCCGCACTTACGGATTAATCCTAAAACACTAAGAGGGAGAATTTGATCAATATCCCATATAAAAATGCTTGGATACAATGTTATATATGGTTTTAGTGCCACAAGTCTCCTTAATCCATCCTTATCTTCATGCAAAATAAAATTCTAGGTGTTATTTTCCTCCTTGTGTGTAAAATAATGATTAAAGGCTTGGTCAAATAAAAAGGGAGAATATCCAATAAGTGTGCATGAGTTCCAAGTGTAAAACTCCATGATGAGGACTCTTTCCTAAAAATAATGATCCAAATTGGGTAATTTTATTTGTTTCCATCTATATTGATACTTTCTAGGTGGAAAAAAGGAGGAATCAACTTGCAGAGCCATTTCAATGGCAAGTCCCAGTTTGGAAAATTGGGATCCAGAACCTTCTAGGGCCATTTTGAGGCATTAAATGGATTTTCTTGGGGTTCTGATGTCCAAAAATTGCACCCACATCCCTAACTATGTTCTAGACTATGGGACCTTTCCAATGGTGTTTCAAACACCTGAATCAGACCTCATATGAAAAAGTTATGGCTCCCACAATTTGACCTACATTGTTGACCACCATGGTATGAGTAGATTCCACGTCATCCCCCATTACTCACACATATGGGTCTAGATACGTATGGGATTTCAAGAATATTAAATAGATCCAAAACATTATCAGAATTGAGGGTTGAGGAAGTAAAAACCCTACCCCTAGATGGCTATCATGTGATGTTAAATACCATATTGCTATGAGGAGAAACAACTACATTCTTTATCATTGTATTTGTTCCATAGTTGATCAGAGCACCTAGGAGTGGTATTTTTCAGAAGAATAACATAGACGGAGATATTTTGTAGTATCCATACAAGCCACAATGTAAATGGAAACTCCATAGAGAGTGCCTCTTTCTTTGTACATGCATTTGAAGAAAAGAGAGCAAAGCAGCCTCACCTTCTCACTAGTATTTCTCCCGTCTTGGGTTACCCAAGTTATATCTTATGTTTATTTACGGATGGTATGTGAGAATTTATTATTTTTTCTCTATTTTTTGTTTTTTCAATTATTTCATACATTTTAAGCAGAAAACCAAAAATTAAATAATCTAATATCTAAAGGAAATCAACCTTTATAGTGAAGATTTCATCATTTTATTAGATCTGTTATATGAACTATCCAGTGGAATATCCAAAATAGTTTAGAGATCAAATAACCACCTCCAAATAATAATATTAATTGGTAGGACAAATTTCCAAGAAAACGAGTGGTTTTCCATGGGTAAAGCCTCATGTATGAGGGTGCTCTTTGTCAATGCCAAGTGTAATGCTTGAATTCTCTTTCTAGAATCCCTTTGACCAACAAAACTCTAAAATAATCCTTTAGCAATTGTTCCCTTAGTACTTGTTCCTTGTGGACCACTTTAACTGAAATAAACACATAGAATTGTGCTTTGCGCTCACATTTAAACCTTCACCATGCATGAATTCAACCTAGAATAGAGAGAATGAATGGACCCTTTAATAATGTGCATTTGTGTCCACATTGACAAATTCAACTTTGAAATTATCATCCTATAAGGGGTTCTCTTAACACTTATGTGAATGGGTCTTCATCAAATCCATGAGATTGCCTCAAAATGTGTGCAAATGGGTCCCCTTTAACCAAGTCAAACCATCACTACTCACTTCACATTTGTGAAAGGTGTGAACAAGGTTATGAAAGAAGTGGATAATTCTTCATAGTGGAGCACACCACCTAGGTATGTGTTCATGAGTGGATAGGGTGGATGAGTTAGATGGATGACATGGAAAGATGAAACCCTAGCACACATGGATAAGAAGCTCCTAGTCAAACATGAAGGCCAAAAAAATCCTCAAACCTTGGGTGAAAGGATAAATATGTATCATGAAAAGGTTATCACGTGTGAACAAGCTTATTATGAGGCTATAGAAAAAAATAATTGTCATGTATTTTTTCCTCAACATTGTGCCAAAAGGGTAAGTACTAACATAAGATTTGTACCCCATGGACATAAGGAATAAAACTTAGGGAATTAGGCCTCAACGGAAAATTATAGCATTTAAGTTTTAATATCTGTCAAAAAGGGGAGTGTCTAGTCTCATGTGTAGCACATGGAAATTAAGTTACAACTCCTAGTGACCAATTAGAAACTAAAACTTAGGGAAAAGGTATCAATTAAGAATCAAAACAATAAAGTGTTAATAGGCCAATACTTAGTCACTCAACCTAAGATTTGGGAATTAAAATTTCCCAAACCAATTATGACCTAGGTAGATATTGGTGGCCACCCACCTATTCCACTAATTTAGAATGGTTCCATATCTCGACAATTTTTCTATGGTTTTTCATGTCCTAAACTTTCGGGGTTGTTTTGAGGCCCTAAATGACTTTTTTTTTCCTTAGAGACACCTAACATGTAGATGAAAATAGATGCTTGGAAAAATGCAATATATACTCCTCAACTAGATATTTTGGACAAGGTACTGAGCACCCCAAACAGAGATCATATGCAAAATGTGTGCCCTCGGGAAGTTGATGTATCAACTAACTACATAAGCACCCAAAAACCTTTTGGAATTTCATCTTTTGGGGTTATGGTTTTTTATGTTTAGGGTTTTGTCATTGATGCTTTATGTTAAAATCCCTTTTCATCCTCTTTGTAATCAACTTCTTTTGAATGAGCATAGCCATCACATATGTATCGTTAGATATAAGCTACCACCATTCTAGCTATCTTGTGTTCTTTGCATTTTATAGACTTTTGTATTCCAGACAATCATCAATAGAATCTGATTAGTTTAACTGTATTACTGTGTTTCTTGCAATATATCTATATATTTACTTGTTATATCTTTGACATCATGTCATTATCAATATAACGTAGATCAGTGATCTCATAATAGTCTACTCCTTCTTGTTTCTTAGTGCATGTCCCCGATGAAGTCAAGGTATAGAGAGTTGGGTCTTAAGCTAGTTTATCCTGAGGAAAATTGCTCTCTCCAACCCAAGTGGCCTTCCATAGTGGAAGAAAAGAGAGATGATAGAGCTGGAGATCCTATCAAACTATTTCTCTAGGAAGCCATTGCACAATAGGAATGCGATGATGGATAATTTTTCCCATATCCTTTGATGGTTTCCAACAGTGACAATGACACCTTCAAGAAGCAGTCACTTCAGAGGTGTGACACCCTTCAAGGTACAATTTAACTTTGATATTCCTTTATTTGAAATCTAGATAGACACCGACTCTTTGGAAAAATGGCTAAGTCTGCTAGAGGTTTATTTCTCTGTCCAAAAAATTTCCAATAGTGAAAAAATCACCTTCACATTCCTTTAAGCTCTTCCCCATTTCAGATATTGGTGGGAAACTTACTGTGAGCAACATGTTGGAGATGAGTCTACAATTTTTGGGCTAGAACCCACTTGGGAGAATTTTTTTGATTCCCTCAATGAGCAATACTTCCATGTTGGAAACGATGATGACTAGTACACGAGATGGACATAATGCATCAAGAGAGAGACCAAATGGTGTCGAAGTACACCAAAATATTTCATACCTTTCACACAAATTTGGTTATTAAAGACTCTAAGTGGAACCTGGTCCTGAAGTACTACAATGGCCTACATAGGTACATCCAAACAAATATGGAGTTCCTGGACATATCCTCAATAGGATTCACTTACTAATATTTTTTCAAGATCGAGAAAAAATTCAAGCAAAAGAATAAGTGGGATTTTAGATCTGCAAACCAATCAAAATAGAATCATGATAAAGGTGGCCCTACCTCCCAATGAAAACAACAAATCAAGGAAGACCATCCCTATAAAAACTCGTCCAAGCCACAAGTAAAGAAGGGTAATTGGAAGTCGAAGAAGGACACTGAAAAGTTGTGTGAGTTCCACAAAATACCTTGGCACAACACTGGTGAATTTTACTCCAAACAATCAATTTTGGATTAGATAAAACCCTAATATTTGGATGTTGATTCAGACTCTGATTCATAACCAAATATGGTAAAATGAATCATTGAAGTATAATCTAGTGTCACCATAACTACCACAAAATTCCAACCAGAGGAAGCAAGGGATCCTGAAGAAGTGGAGCACCTCTTTCACTCACGGATGTGGGTGAACCAGACACCCCTCCATTTCATTGTTGACAGTGGTAGCCAAAAGAACCTAATATCAGTAGAGGTCATCAAGAGGTTGATACTAACAATGATGTTGCATCCTTACCCATACACCATTGGTTAGTTTATCCTGGGATAAGACATCCACGTCAGCTAACAATGTTGCCTGCATTAAGGAATAAAACCCTTCAAAGATGAGTTATTGTGTTATGTTTCCCCCCTTGAAATTTGTGTTGTTCTTTTAGGACAACCATATATGTGGAAGCATCATGTTTTTTATGAATCTATGCCCCATAGTGTTATTATTATTCTAGGAGGCCGACTCTACAGGGTATTGAATTTAATCCCAATCACTCTGGTCTCTTTCATCTTTGCAAAGCAGTGTCGAAACGTGGTCTCTCAGACCAAGATATTTTTCCTCTTTATGGTCTGGTCAAAATGTGAATGGAAGGTCACTGCAATGAGGTCTCTCTACACAATAGAAATAGGTGGAAAAGATAGTATAAGAGAACAAACACATATTTTCCTCACCTACTAGGGTGCCTTTGCACTGTTAGGTAAAGCACTCAATTGATTTGACATCCAATGCTCTTTTTCCTAACTACCCTATATACAGGAATTTTATTATGGAGAATCAAGAAATAAAACATCATATCAAAGAACTAATTTTGAAGGTCCACGTCATACCAAGATCGTTACCTTGTAGGAGCCCAATTGTTCTGGTACAAAATAAGGATGGGACATGGCGACTTTGAATTGAGTACAGAGCCCTAAACAAGATCACAGTAAAAACCCAGTACCCAATCTCCCGAATTGATGATATTCTCTATCAACTCAAGGGAGCCAAATGTTTCAATAATATTGATCTGAATTTAGACTACCACCAGGTGTCAATTGAGAAAAATGAAGTATGGAAGATAGAATTCAAGTCTAAATAATGTCTCTTCGAGTGGTTGGTCATGCCTTTCAGCTTGACTAATGCCCCAACCACATTCATGTGGATTATGAATGATATAATACATCCATTCACATACTCCTTTGTGGTTGTGTATCTGGATGACATCCTCATCTTTATAAAAACTTGGGACAAACATTTGAAGCACATTCAACAAATCTTGGAACCATACGACAACACAAGTTATATGCTAATTTGGAGAGATGTTCCTTCGATATGTTGAGAATCCAATCTTTGGAATATATTGTGGATGAGTGGGTGTGCATGTGGATTCAGAAAATATCCAAGTCATCTATGATTGGTCGGCCCCGAAGACAGTGAGCGAGCTCCACAACTTCTTGGGCCTCGCTAACTTCTACCACAACTTTGTTTTGGGGTTCTCTCATATTGCATGGTCCCTAAGACAGGTGAACAAGGGTGGAATTAAGGCCAAGTTTGTTTGGGTTACATCCCAATAGAAAGAATTCGAGGATTTGAAATTCTTCCCTTTCTCGGCACCAATTCTTATTTTTCCAGACTTGCAACACTCATTTGAGATCGACATAGATGCTTGATATTATGATATAGGTACATTCATCACTCAACATGGGAACCTGGTGGCCTATCACAGTGAAACACTATCAAATGTTGTTCACTAATTCCCCACCTATGACAAGGATATGTACTCCATTGTGTAGGCATGTCGATAGTGGAAGCATTACATTCTAGGGAAGGAAATGATCATCCACACTGATCATAGGCCTCTGCAATTCATGCAGACATAGGGAAATTTATAGAATGAATTCCATTAGAAGTGGTCCATGTACCTACAAAAATTCCACTTGAACATCATGTACAAGAAGGATAGTGCGAACCATGTTGCAGGCTACCTCAGTTGACTACCAGCTGCAACACTAACCATAGTTGTTAAATATTGTGGGCATGATACATCCAGGTGGCCACAATTATACAATATCGACTCTAACTTTTCTACTCCCTATCATACATTGAGCGCATGAAATCTAGTTCCAAACTTTCATCTCTAGGATGGAATACTATGCCATATGATCCATCCCTAGTGTTCCTTCAAGCGAGTGTGCATAGATTGTTTGGGAAGCTCATTACATTCAAGTGGTAGGACACTTTGATGTGGAATAAATAGTAGCATTACTGGAAAATCATTTTTATTGGTTGAAGCTTTGACAAAATTTCCACAAGTACATAAGATCCTACACTTCCTGCATCATTTCCAAACTCACCGTCAAGAAACATATGCTATACACCCCTCTTCCTACTCCCGATAGGCCTTGGGAGTCCATCTCCATGGATTTCATGTCCATTTTTCCTTCAACCAAACATGGGAATGATTGTGTCTTTGTGGTCATTGTTTGATTATCTAAGATGGAAGTTTTGGCACCCTGGAAGAAGAGAATCGCAACCAATGCCACTTCTAAGATCTTCTTTGAAGATGTTTTAGTTCATTTTGGAATCCCAAGAACCATTATTTCAAATTGATACAATAGGTTCCTGTGTAATTTTTGGTCAAGACTATGGTCGATGATGGACACCAAGATGACAAAATTCACTGCCTAAATTCATTTCCTTCCACCCACATATTGATGGAAAAATAGAGGTGGTTAATAGGATGATTTTCCATATCATGAGGATGTATAATTCCAAACATCCACGCACATGGGATGAGATCCTTCCTTATGTTAAACATAGTTGCAACAGATCGCTCCACAACTCTGTTGGCCACAACCCTTTCCAGATGTACTTGGGGTTCCATCCATTGGACCCCATTAATGTAGCTCTACCCATTACAGCTACAAAGGAAGTTTCCTCCCATACTCAGACTGAGGTTGATTGAGAAGCCAAATTTTTTGATCAAATCCAGCACATTCAACAAAAAAGTTCATACAACAACAAGTACAAGCAACGCCACTATAGTTGATCACTTTGCCCCTATAGAAATCAATATTAACTACATTAAATAGGCAATAGTTGATCGGATCATAGACACCAAGATGAAGGCCACCCATTGTTGGAATACTGAGAAGGGGGATGAATCAATATGACAACTAATACCACTTTTAACCACAATATGTTATCTTCAACCTTATCAGCAGTTTATCATTTGAATTCAATATATCATCAATAGTATAAATTGATAGTGCATAATAAACAATCACATGAAAACAATACACCATAATTTACTTGGAAACCCAAATGGGAGAAAAACATGAAATTATTTTCTTATATATCAAATAATACATTCATTGGAAGCACCAACTTCCCAATTCTCCAGCTACAACTGGAAGGAGGCTATGACCCCCTATTTGTAGGCTCCAACCTGACGGAAGCTACAACTCCATGAATTATCTGGCTCCAACCATAAGGAGGCTACAACCCCCTAATTCTCAGGCTCCAACCTGAAGGAAGCTCCAAATCCTTGAGTTCTCTGGAACCACCCGAAAGGAGGCTACAAACCCCTTTCCTTTCCCCATCATGTTGCCTTGAAATGTAAGTGTAGAACAAACTGTCACTACCATAATCACTTCCACCGTTACTGCCACTACCGCTGCCATTTTCATTGTCACTACCACTGTCATTGTCACATCAACCTGTAACCTCTCAACCTTTCACTGTATCCAACCTATCACTGTCACTATACCATCAACCTGTAACTGATCATCAACATGTGATGTACCAAAACATGTACCAAAGCATGCATCAACTATGTACCAACAAATGTAGTATAAAATGCATCAATCATGTACCATAATATATGCCATATGTAGATACCATAACATCAATCATGAGTACATAATCATGTATCCAATCATCTACCATGTACTAGAGCATCAATCATATATAAAACATGTACCATATACCATAGTATCAATCATGTATAGACCTATAAAACATCATCAATGAAGTGCATCAAAGTACCAAAGCATGTCCCTTGTGAATATGCCACCATGTATCAAGTTTATACCTAAACCATATACCAACATCTCAAAGATATGTAATATACAAAACCAGATGTATGAGTATGCCTCACTCAAAAATGTAGCCAACATGTACCTCAATCAATTGTTAATCCCTCAACAATATACCAAGTATGTCTCAAGCATGTGTCATAACCAAACCCAACAAGTAACCCTAAAATCATATAGATAAACATACTTGTATCCCTATATCTGACCTAATACAATATTTTATAGACCTATATCCCTTCCTCAGTCATCAACAACCTGACAGTAGCATATTCCCCAAAACTATCTTGTCCTTGTGGGAATAAGACCTCTTGTCACATGGGGCCTCACGTGACAGGAACTAGGAAACCTATGGGGGTGCCTCATGGGACACTAGTTGTTTGACCCATACAGGTCAACCAAATTAGGGTTTCCTCATTAACTCCCGCTCTCCTCTGCAACCCTGAAACTCCCACACTTCTCACTCTTTCACTACCCCATATTTCATCGTCGTAAACTTGCCAAAATATCACTTTCTCACTTAGAGATATTCAGTAGAATGTATGAGTGAATGTACTTGCAAATGACTTCTTGAGGTGTATATATACTTTTTCTAGGTAACCTCTTTCCTTAATTTTAGGAATTCTTTAATTTCTTGTTAAAACCACTTTACCCTTACATTAATTTACTTGTAACCAACTAGGGGTTTCTTAACCATTTTTGGGGGCTTCTAAATTCACAAGGCCATAACTTCTCAACCGCGAGGAACCACATGGCATACCACATATCACCAGAAATGGAACGACGAGGACTATCCATCCATGTTTGGGTTACCTACATTTATGCTATTCTTTATGACATTTTTCCTTGATCAACTTCGGGTTCCATAACCATACGTTTGGGGCTACTGTATTTCTTCAAGGTTTGGCATAAATGACAACCAATCTTTCAACACCCACCAACAAAACATCCAACTCTATCAGGTCATCAAATCAGGATAGCTTCTTCACCAGGGAAAGTGGCTCACCAAGCATCAAATTCAATAAAAGTTTCCCCATCTAATGGAGGACCTTGACAAAATGGGGATCATTTATTCCTAAGGGGGGAGGAATGATCTAGGTGGATATTGGTGGACACCCACATGTTTCACTAATTCATAATGGTTCCACATCTTGGAATTTTTTCTACAGTTTTTTGGGTCCTAAACTTCTGGGGCCGTTTTTAGGCCCTAAATGACATTTTTTTGGCTTGACAACACCTAACATGTATGCAACAATAGATGCTATTTCAAACAGAATAAGTACTCCTCGGCTAGACCTTTAATAAATAGTATTGATTGCACCAAAAAAATATCGTATGCAAAAGTTGCACCCTCAGGAATTTGACGTATCAACTAACCATATTAGGGACCACAAACCTTTTGGCGTTTCATCTTCTAGAGTTAGGGTTTTTTATTTGTTTTCTCATTTATGCTTATGTTAAAATTATGTTTCGGCCTCTTTGTAATCAACTTCTTGTGAATGAACATAGCCATCACATCTCTCTCTTCAGAGATAAGCTACAACCATTCTAGCTAGCTTGTGTGCTTTGCATTTTACAGTCTTTTGTATTCCAGACAGTCATTAATAGAATTTGAGTTTAACTATATTATTGTGTTTCTTTCAATATCTATATGTATTTCCTTGTTATATATTTTTCATCATGTCATTCTCAATATAATCCAGATCAAGTTAGGTGTGTTCACACTAGAAAAAGTGAAAATATAAGAATTGATAATTTATTATAAGGTAAGTCTTTGGAATTTTAAGCTAATTATTCCATACACCTCCTAGAATATGGAATGAAGTGGAATGTAGGTGTAATTAAGGGTTTTACCTATGTAAAATGTCAATATGTGATGTGATACATAAATCACCCATGTAAAATGGTGAGAAGTGGTGAAAATATATGTAGGAAGTGGATTTTACCTATGCAAACATTATAACATGCTTGCAATAAACCATTGCAGCCTAGGGGAAAATATGGAAGTGATGTGAATATGAATAAAACTAGGTAAATGCATCTCCATGTTAAAATAAAACTATGAAACACTAAGTGAAACTAACTAGGAAGTGACTAGGTGACCACCATGATGAATATATATGAAGAGAAAGATATACCCCTCAAGCAACCTCCACCAACATTCCAACCTTTCGAAGGCTAGAATCACACCACCAATCTACACAAGACCATTTACCTCTCACAACAACATGAGGGGTAATATTTAGCTCCTACCTGGGGACATTTACTCTTAGGAGAAGAGTGCATGAGAACCCCATAATCTCTAGTTGTACTTGTTAAGAAGAAGGAAGAAAGAACAGGGCCATGTGGAGGGATGGTCTAAGTCTCATCCTCAAACACACATCCAAACTTATTACAACTTCATCAAAATTGTCTTTACAAGTAAGGCACAAGCCAATAATGCCCATATGCGTGAAATAAATGCTCATAATATAGAGCTTGTTTTTATAATATAATGTCTTTCAAATATTTATTCTTCCTACTCCTAGTCTACATGAGAAAAATACAAAGGCTATGTATAATCATATAACAAATGAAGCCACCCTAACTCATTGTTTACATACATAGTCCTCCTCTTGTGTTTGGTTATGAACCAAAAGAGGGAGAACCAAACATTATATACATATGAACTGAAATCCCCTTAGAAACAAGGTTGAAATCGTTATAGAGGAGAGATAAAATATCACAATCATTCCCCAAATGGCATGCATGTTTACATATTTCTTCTATAAACAGTTGGATAGGACTACAATACTCATCATGAGGATACATTACATCCTTACACATAAGAACATCATTATTATCCTCAAGAATACAATTTGCAGACTATATCCATTACAAAATTGTCCTGGAAAAAACATGAAGTTACATTACAGAGTGAAATTTTGGATCTGGAAAATGTTTCCTAAATTCATGTGATAGCTTGTTGGCTCATATATGAATAATGAAAAATTTTACAACTTATTTATACGAGTTTACCTTGTTGTTCCATATAATTTCCAACATACAAAACATGTAAATCACATGAAAAATCATCAACATTGAAGGCTAATGATGGTTGGAAATTTCCTGAGTTACATTCTTCACAATTCTATTTTTTTTTTAATTATTAGCATGTGAATGTTGCTCAAAATGTGATACAGAAATTTATGAATGTGCATGAAGATTATCACCATTTTAGTTGCACAATAAAATCATAATGCACACCTCCTTCCCTAGATAAAATCATAAATAGTATATTCCATAAATTCCCAATATCTATCATCCATATTATAAGGTGCCCCACGACACCCATCGAGAATGAATGCTCCTTGGGAATATTTGGCGACAAAATGGAAAAAGAGCACAAGGAAGAAGTGATCGGTTGAGCAAACGAATGCGTTTGGGTGTCGACAGGAGCACCTTAGGCACACAATGGTGACGAGTGGCACCAAGGGGGCACACACCTTACTTACCTTAGAACGATTGATGAAGACTTGGATTTTGTTTTGGGAAGGGTGGGGTGACTTGGGAGAATGCCCAAGGAGTGGGCTCATATTCCCTCGGAAACATGGGTGCATCAGAGAGGTTAGATGACCCCTTCAACATACCCACAAGGAGTCATGACAATCGAAACAAAAAGCACACAAGGCAAGGTGTGTGTCTCTAAGGTTGGTGCACATTGATCCAAGAGATGAACAATTGATGGGTGTTAGGATATTTAGACACTTAGGAGTTAGTTAAGATCTACTTGGTCTAATGTGTCGTTAGGTAAAAGTGTGTTTCTTTAGTATTCATTAGTATGAAATTGTAGTTAGGAAATCCGATTGTCATGATATGTTCCCAACATAGAGTGATATGACAGTTCATATTCTCCTCGATCTTAATGACCATTGATCCATGGCTTAGCACCCGATTGGTCCATGATCTCTATTTAAATAACATGGAGGGTCATTTGTCGATGATCGATTGCGAGAAAATCTCTTGTAAAATCTCTCTTTAATCTTTTTCTTTTGCATTAATAAACTTCTCCAAGTGCTCGCATTTGGCTGGGGCTGTGGATGTTTCCCCATATGGTTTTTACCACGAAAAAACATCGGTGTGTTTATATTTGATCTGGTTGTGTGAGTGGTTAATAAAGATGCTCTCCCTCTGTTGGAATACCTTTAATGTCGAACATGGTATCAGAGCCTGTTTAAAGACCTACTCATGTTGTAGAATGAGGTCATGAAGTCGAGTTGCCTCATCTATGTTTTATGTCATTTTTTTACATTTTTGTGCTGTCGGGATTGTTCCATTGCATCCAGAGCGCTTGTTTCATTTAGGAATGATTTTTGTTTCACTCAAATTTTTTTATGTTTTCCTAAGATACGGCCATTTCAGCAAGATCTGGAGGTATAAATCTTGAATACGCCCTTTTTAATTTTTTTGCAGAGTATTATTTCGGTTTTATAATGTTTGTTTCTGGGTTGCTACTCATTTAGATATGTGTATGTTATTTTCCCCATGCCTTGTGAAATCTCAGAAAATCAGAAACAGATAGGAAAATGTGCATTTTCCAGGTAATCTAATTGAGATCTAACCCTTGTTGTCATCAAGAAGCGAAAAAAATTTCTTGTGTGAAAAGAGTTTTCTTTAGCATGCTCTCCAAGGTCGTCTTCAACAAAAACAACAAAAATCCTCTTGCTAAATAATACAATATGTTCTACTAGCCCATTTGGTTAAAAGTTTCCTTATTAAGTAAGAGGTCTTGAGTTCAAGTCTCTCTTTTTGTTACTTTTTTTTGAAAAAGTTATTGCTCCCTTGTAAAGTGTATTTCACTTCAAGTATAAAAGTGAATCACTATAAGTAGCTTTAATATTTTAGAGTTATTTATTTTGCATGCAATTTTTCTTTTATAAAGTAACTTCATTGTAAAAGTGATCCCCACTTCTTTTTATAAAAGTAGGTCACTTCATCACGTGGTCTTTTGGTTACCGTTTATGCTTTTTTTTAAAAGGGCATAACTTTCACATCCGAAGTCTGTTTTCAGTGCCGTTTTTTTTTTTAAACCGCCTAATTTTTTGAGATATTTCCGTCTAGATCATCAGTTTCAGTTTTTAAATCCATATTATCTACATATTTAATATGGCTTCTTCAAGTAATCTTTTTCTTACCAACACCAACTACTTCCAACGGAAATCCCATATGGAGGATTTATTAAGAAGTAAAGGCTTGTACCGGATTACCTTGGGAAAGGAAACAAAACCTATTGATGTTGATAATAAATTCAAATGGGCTAATAGGAATGACGAAGCACGTAAACTAATCAGAATGTCCATATCTCATGATTTAAGGTTCTAGCTTCAACAAATTGATAAACCCAAAGAATCTTGGGAAAAGATTGAATTTGTGTTTGTTAAACACAATATTATTCGAGCACAACAGTTAGAAAATCAAGTAGTGACTTTAAGTCCAAGTGATTTTTCTTGCATTGAAGACTATCTATATAAGTTTAAAACACTCGAAATTTTATGTGAAGAATGTAAGATAAATATAGAAGAAGATCGTTGCATCTATCTTATTATTTCTAATCTAGGTAGTGCATACTATGTGTTTGTATCTGTTATCACCCCATAATTTATGGGAATCATCTTATGACTGGGATATTATTGATTATCTGTATCTAGTGTTTATTGCAAAATTTATTTTTCATTTTGCCAAAAGAACAGTGGATTGGTTCGAAGTGGTAAAACTTTAATGCTGGTGGGCTAAGACGAAGTTGGTTTGTTCGCCAAAATTTGGTGAAGTTGGCGAAAAATTAAAAATGGCCCCTCGGCCTTTGCATTTATGCAGAAGTTTTATGGATAAATGAGCAAAAATTTGCCCTCAGCCTGTGTGCAGGGTTTAGTTAGGTTTATCAAGATATTTTGACAAAAGTTTCACCAAAAAAGAATGTATTAACCTCGGGCTCATTACTTGTCATAATACATGACTGTTGGTTTATTAAAACACCGAATGTGTTGTTCACTATGCAAAGGTGGGATATTGCCCGCTGAAAGTTAAAAAAAAATATATATATATATATATATAAAGAGAAGCGCTTTGACAGGTGTTGAAACGAATGAAAGGTGCCCAACGCAGAGGAGGACACATGCATACAGGCGACACCGAGGAATTGTATCAGCGCTTCTTACAGCAACAGCAAAACCGTATTGTGATTCTTTCTGTGCAAATGAGTTTGAAGGATGTTTACTATCACACGTCCCCATCATCATCTGCTAATAGAGGGTAGACTAGTACCAGTGTTCGGGGATTACCAGCCAGGGCATCAGTCGTGTCTCCCCAAGGGCACATTTCTTTCCATGGTATAGGTAGCCATGAAGAGCCTACTCAAACAGTGGAAGTGACAGTGCATGATTACTTTGTAAATACAAAACAAACTCCTTTTAAGTTTAGAGATGAACTACGTGACACAGGTTTTAGAGGCGTGTAGCCCTTATTGTGGATCGAGGGTTGGATTTATTGTGTTGATAGGTGCTATAAAAAGCATCGGGGGGGCTGACCAGCGCATGCCTTTGTTTAACCTGCCCTACAAGATCCTCTGCCTCGTGATCAAGGTCCAACTGAAAGCTGAACTTGATACAGATGAAGTATTTTCTCAAATTACCTT
>ML789514.1:335847-350473 GCA_009831015.1 Picea engelmannii | reverse complement strand
TTGTTTAACCTGCCCTACAAGATCCTCTGCCTCGTGATCAAGGTCCAACTGAAAGCTGAACTTGATACAGATGAAGTATTTTCTCAAATTACCTTGGTCCCGGAAGCAGAGCAAGATGAGTCTTCACTGCATCAGATACAAGTGCCCATGGAGGGTTTTCTATTCTCAGGAGACATGCTGATGAATGTTTTCCACCTCTGGATATGAGTCAGCAACCTCCATCTCAAAAGTTGGTGGCCAAGGACTTGCATGGAGTTGAATAGTTGATCAGGGTCTTGGGACGATTTCGAGAGTCAATCTAGATTTCATGGAAGCGCATATCACCATGAGCTCTTTGACTGTAGGATAATGTCAAGGTCATAAGCCAGTACCAAGGAATGCCAATAATGTCGATAAACATGGCTTGTGTTTTGAAGCAAAAGGAGTAAATTAAACCTCCCTAGGGCAGACTAAAAAGACCAATAAAAACGTGAATGGCATAGCAAAGGAACTAAAGAAACTACACAGGGAATGCCACTAACTCAGTAACAGTCATTGCTGTCCTGTTTTCTACTATAGCATTTGCTCCTCTTTTCATAGTTCCTGGTGGCTATGGCTATAGTGTTTATGGAGATGCCACAGTAGAAAATATTACACTGTTCCAAAGATTTTTCATCTCCAATGCATTTGCCCTGTTTACATCTTTAGCTGTTGTGGTAGTACAGATCACACTAGTACGATGGGAAAGAAAATCTCAGAGAAAAGTGGTGGGAGTGATCAATAAATTGATGTGGCTGGCTTCTGCATGTATAACTATAGCGTTCTTTGCATTGGCATACATTTTTTCAGGCTGTCATGAGCTATGATTGGGAATCATTGTTACATTAATAGGTGGCAAAATTATGTTGGTGATAATATTTACGGATTGTTTCAGAAGTGAGGAGCAGGTCTTCTTTCATTAGCATTCGGTAGACATTGGTGAATCTGCTGAAGAATTCAAGCATACTGAAGAGAAGTCAATAAATGCTGCAAACTTCTCTCAAACAGATGCCAGAGTTCGTGTTGCCTTGGGAGAGATTTTCAGTGCTCAGGCAAACAAGTTTCTCATACCACAGGTCATCAACCACAGGAGAAAAGGAAAGGGTCAATGAGTCTTCGTTGAAAAGTTCGCAGTGGTATACAACAGCTATGAATCTTTTGGAAGAAGATGCTATTAGCAAGTACGAACTCTATTTGAAGAAGAATGTGATTTAATGTATAACTTGGCATGTGCTGCTGAAACATGTGGCAAACAGAGGATCTGACTTCAACTTGATGTCCACATTTTTAGGTAACAGTTATACTGGTGGTAGAGCAGTTAGAGCTCAAGTGGCGACAGTTAGAACATAGGTGGCAAAGCATTCATATCAAAGAGGATTCGACTCCAGCCCATTTTCAAACAACCTCCAACATGTTCCAGATGTCGAGCAGCATATACCAAAATCAGTTTTCACTCAGTTTACTGTTGGGTTTGTTGTAGACAGACTCTATAGGTGTCATTTTTGGTTGTAATAGTTTACTATTCTTAGAATACAGAGGCAGGGCCAGAGTCTTAAAGGGCTGAGGCTTGTTTTTATTATTTATAGTGATGTAAAAAACTTAAGAAGGGTTCGACTGGGCTGATAGGAGAGGCTCGACCTGTGTGAGAGATCGAGAGCTGAGATTGTTATTTTCTTTGCTGGGTGATGGCTGTGTTTCAGCCAGAGAATTTCTTTGTTATCTTTTAATGATATACCAGTGATGTACATGCTTTTCTCAGGATTCTTGTGTATAGATATTGGTGATGTCTTTCTTCTTTGTTAATGTGTTTCCTGTTTTCTTCACAATTTTTTTTCTGTTCCAATCACCAGAAGGAAAGTAATAGGGGAAGAATTTATTATCCAATACTTTGCCTCTCAGCTTGTGGTGATTTTGATGTTTATCTTCTAAAAAGTCTAGCTTAGGGATTCTTAAGTGCTCATTTGCCTGCCTTTTTCCTCACCTATTTCTCCTCTCATCCACGCCATTTAAACTTAAATCGATCCAATGTTTCTGCTGCCTTTCCTTGTGTAACAGTCTTGTACAGATATGATATGTGAATCACGTTTGATCGTAGACCCCATTGCCCAATGTCTCTCTTCGATGTCCCAAACTAACCACCTCAAAATCAAAAACCCTATATTTACCTTGCTTTATAACTAGCCTAACATCAGTCCTATTGTCCAAACAAAGCTAAATTTGAAAGAGAGATCCCTCTCTGAGTCTTGGAGGGCTATATCCGAGACTCGAAGCGGTTCGAGGTTACCTCTGTGTTTGCCTCAGCAACCTTAGGCAAATTACAGAGTGCTAACAGTATCTACCTTTTATTCCATGCAAGAGGCTCTAGGGACAGCTTATCAAAAACCCACTCTAGAGAAATTTTGTGATTCTTTGATTAGAGAGAAAGTTAATCTTGTACAACTTGGAGTGATCAACACTGCAGGTATTTCCAACAAATCATTAGTCGTCCATCATAAATATAAACCCAAGAATACCAAGAAGCAACATCCTCGCCACAACAACAAGAAACATAAGGGTCCCAAACCCACTCAAACAACTTCTGCTACTAATGGTGACAAAGGAGAAAAATATACAAATAAGAAGACTGACAAACATTGCAACATTTGTGAAAAAGATGGTCATGATGAGTCCAAAAGTTTTAAGAATATGGAATCTTTAGAAGAAGTGATGAATAAGAACAACATCAATATTGATTCTTCTTCTTCTTCTTCTTCTTCTTCTTCTTCTTCTCATGGACATGCATTTCCTTCTTTTGGTTTCTCCTCCAATACAACTTCTACTTCTTCTTCTTATGAGTGGCTTATTGATTCTGTAGAATCTTATCATATGGATAAGTATAGAGGCATATTGTTTTTTCTAAATGAATGTAACATCAAGAAAATATTTGTTGGTGATGATATATATCTTAGTGTTGAAGGATCTGGAACAATTCAAGTAGAAAATGGTCATTTCAATGATGTATTATGTGTTCCAAGTCTTTCTTGTAACCTTCTATCAGTATATCAAAACACTCATCTAGGTGAAGGTAAAATCGTAGAGTTTTCACCTCACCAAGTTGTAATCAAGGATATAAAGATCATAAGCATGTTCTTGCAACTAGAATTGTCGATGATATTACCAAGTTGTACAAGTTTGACAACTTTGGGTCATCATCTTTTTCATCAGTTTTTGTTTATCATAGAGATGACTTGAGAGAACTTTGGCATGAGTAGTTTGGTCATCTAAACTATCGCTCATTGTAGCAACTATGTAATCAACATATGGTGTTTGGTCTTCCTCTTATTTCATGTAGTGATGGTGTTTGTGTCAGTTGCGTTCTCGACAAACATCATCAAGACAATTTTGACAAACATGCCTCTTCGTATGCCTCGGGCCCTTTGCATCTTGTTCACAATGATTTGTGTGGTCCACTTTCTTCTCCTTCTTTTACTGGGTGCAATTATTTCTTAACTTTCAATGATTAATTTTCCAGACGTACTTGGGTTTACTTCTTAAAACTTATGAGTGAAGTTTTTGGCCTACAAGGCCCTTGTAGAAAAACAATTTGGACATCAAATTCAAAGGTTAAGAACAGATAATGGAGGCGAATATGTGAACAATAATTTTACAAGTTATTGAACTACACAGGGCATTCAAATGCAACACATTATTCCATATACACCACAACCAAATGGTATTGTTAAGAGAAAGAACCACACATTACAAGAAATCGCTAATTGTATGATCCAATCTAAGAGATTAAGTCTAAAGTATTGGGCATAAGCCATCAACTATGAAAATTACATAGTAAATCACACTCCCACAAAGGCTCTTAAAAATATAACACCGAAGGAAGATTGGACTAAAATTAAACCAGATATAAGTCACTTCCGTGTATTTGGCAGTATAGCATGGGCTCACATTCCTGATGAGAAAAGGAAAACATTGCAGCCTAAAAGTGAGAAGTGTATATTTGTTGGTTATTTTGAATATGTCAAAGGTTAGAGACTTCTTCAACCACATTGTAATGAAATTATCATTAGAAGAGATGTTAAATTTGATGAAAATATCTTGGCCTGCAAGCCTAATTCAATGATTGTGACTTCTTCGGCCTGCGAGCCATCTTCGACATTTGTGTCTTCCTCGGCCTACGAGCCATCTTTGGTGTTTATTCCTTCTTCTATTCCTAATATGGTTTTGATCCAGGTGGATATTGGGGGCCACCCACCTATTCCAACTGGCTCCTTTTTCCATTTTTTAGTTCAATACGTTATTTTGTACTTCTTTGTAATTGTGGGTTCTTGTTATAACCGTAAATTGCACCAAACATGCATACCTGGCATCAGGCCATCTAACTTGCTATCTTTTCCAAGCCATCACTAAAGAAGATCTTCTAAAAATCATTGTTTTTAAGGTGTACACACCCTGCACCACTATTTCCCATGTACACACGCCTGTTGATCCACTCTAGCTCACCTACTGACCCACTACAGCTCACGTACACTCACAGAATATCGCAAAAAATGAAAATTGCATAGGATACTGGTTTCTGGGCCATTACTTAATCATTTGACTACCCATAGCCATTCACCTCAACCATTACTATCTCCTTTGTCCTATAAAAGAAGGGGTTGGGGTCCTATTTCAACAAGAAGCACAAGAGAATAGAAACTCTGCCCATTTCCCCCTTTGCCCCATTTGTTTGCAGCCACGTTGTGAGTTTAAGCCAGAATTCTCTTTTCCTCCATTGCAAGTCATTGCCATTTCCCTAGAGAGAACTGAAGAGGAGAAGGATACATGGAAGCAGTTGGTGCATTGTGAAGAGGAGCCCAGGACCGAGTTCAAGGAGCAGTGTTGGTCTCATATTGTAAGTGACTTGTGTGAGATTAATATAAAGAAGTAATTTTTTCGTCCTGCCAAATGACGTCTTAAACTTATATGAATTGTTTACGTTTCTTATTTATGATGTCTAACCCACTAATCCACATGTAGAATGTGTTCTTGTAGTTTCTTGTTTGTCTTTTGGTGAATGAAGGTCATCCTTGGGAGGAGACTTGCAGTCAGGAAACAACTAAGAGCAAAGGGATCAACACTAGACACGGAGTTTAAGGTATGCCTATCAGATCCCTATACCTTGTCTTTTATGTATGATTGTGGGGTAATGTTAGGATAGTTGATAAAAAGTAGGAGAGTTTAGATGGTTAGCTCTGCTTACATTTTAGAACCCTGGTGTAGTCTGTAGAGGGGTTTTCCCTCTATAGCAGAATTGGTGACCATATTGGGGATGCCTCTAAGGTCTTTGGGGATATTTCTTTTTGGGTTCTTTGAATCATTTTATTTATTGTTTTCTGATTTTCTGTAAGCTTTTGTGTCTTTAAGGGATTTCGGTCTTCCATACTAGTGCTCCCTGCCTATGTTGGACTATTGGTTTTCATTTTTTTGAGGATTTATAGAGGTGTACACGGCCTGCAATGGGCCTACACGCATGCATACATGACCTACTCTTGAACATCCTGTGTACATACACTGGCTATTGAAGTGTCAGTAGCGTGCCTATTGAGAAAATTGTTTTTTTTTAAGAAGAGGCAGTCATCCTCTTCCCTGTTAGAAGTCACACTTCTCAGGGGTTTTCTTGATCTAGTCTTGGTCTCTGATATAGAAGTCTGTATCCTAGGTCTGACTTCAGTTTAGATTTCTTCAGAACAGATATTTCTTATGGTTTCTTTAATAGGGTTTTTAGACAAGTTTGTGAGTCTACTTTGATCTGCCTGTTTGGTACTGTCAGTGACTCCCTGCGATCTGCATTTGGGCCTGAATTCATTTCTTGGTCTTGACTTGTCGTCATTTTTCCCTTTTTTGCTTTAGAAGAAAAGAAAAAAATTCATTTTCAAATTTCTTGTTATGAAGCATAAAACAATAAAAAAAAAAAATCATTTATTTGTTTGGTAAAGTAGTTTAGGGTAGTTACTTCATTTACCAAGGAAAAAGAAAGTTTTCTTAAGTTCTTTACTTGAATTCTTAGGAAATTAAGTAGCTCGTAGTCGAGCAAAATCTTGTTTTAAGTTTTTATTTTCAAATATCTGAGAAAAGTAGTTATGAAAAGTTTGGTTAAAGAGTTTAAATTGGCAAATATTTATTTGTGAAGAAAGAAGTAGTTTTGTTTCCAGTTTCATCTTATGCTCTTCTCTTTCATCTCTTAAAAAAACATCATTGGTTTCATTTTCATTCCTTTTGAATTAAGACAGCCACTAAATTTAACGCTTAATTAAAATTTATTCGACTTTTTGTTTGTAGGGTCCATCAACGCAGTCTAGGATAGAGCCTTGATTTAGGATTGGAGAGGAAACTCTTCAAGGTTACAAAAACAAACATAGGAGTCTGTGCTAGGGAGTACTTGAAAGTCTAGTAACTGTGAAATTTATCGAGGACCCCTCTCTAACACAAGGGCTAAACAAGATTTCACGTGTGGAAAGGTGGCGGAGATAACCTTCCAAAGCTAGACCAAGCATAGTGGGGAACGCATATAGAGGTCGTATCTTGGGATTTCGTTGATCGCATTTTCCATGGAGCTTCATGGGTCTCGAATTCATTTGAGGTCCTTAGTCATCTTCTGGAACACTTGATTTCAATACCCTTGATAGGTTTTGGGCTTGATACCCTGCTCATTACGATCCACCCGACTATCGACTGTACCCTCCTGGTAACTGTTCGCACGCTAGAAACCTAGTTGCCTTTATCTTAGTGACTTACACAAGTGACTGTGGGGATATACCACGGTACCTAGGGCAGATATCGGGCCACACTTTGCAGAGTATACCCAAAGGGTGCTTCCGTATTCGAGTTTCACTTGCATCGGTAAGTTTCTCCAATGTTTATTGTTGTAACTATTCTTCCAACTAGCTAGTGATCTATTTGTCTTATCTCATAGGAGATATTTTTAGTGTGTGCTGGTTTTCAAAACGATTATAGAAAGCCCTATTATTTCATTGATCTTATCACACAGTGGAGGATCAAGAGCTCTTCCGGTCATGAAGGATTTTGGGTCTGTCGTCGGTCGATCTCAAGCCACCTCCACCACCACTAAGGTGAAAACTAGACTAGCAAGGGTCTTTTGAGGCACTCGAGTTACAGGAAACTATGCCCGATTCATCTCCAAGAGGAGAAAATTTGATTCCATAGGATCCAATCATTTCTGACCTTGGAGCGGAAGCTCTTGGTATGTATAACCCTCCAATCACTTATCTATCAGCACCCAATGTTGTACAAGTTCAACCTTATGAGCGTCAGGTAGTGTCACAAGCAGCGATGGAAACAAATGTTGCTACTTCTTCAGGGAATACTCATATTCCTTCTATAGTTGTCACTACAAGGGGTGTTTCGCCTCTTAACCAACCATCGTTAGTCCGAACCACTATGGTCTCGAATTCCTCTACCTTGAGAAAGGGTCTAATTCCATCTATGGCGGTGATCACTACTTTGTTCACCCAGAGTGTGACAGGCCCTCCTTTCTCATACGAGATGTCTGGGTTTCGTACAAGCACTATACTTTCCTACTCCACTCTACAGACATTAGGTCTCGGTGAAGGGATCTCCAACACTCCTCTGCAAGGATCCATGGGGGGCACTTTAGCTCCCTATAACGCTTTCCCTTATGGAGGGGGTCATATACCTCCTTTGTCCCCTTTGATCGGCGGTGCTCACGAGCATTCCGTCGGGCCGAACATAAACTATAGTTCATTTGGAGTAGGGAGTCAAGGACTTCCTTCTTATAGCATGCTGGTAGGTTCGACACCGTTCTCTTTGTTCAGCGTGTTTGGTAGCAACACTTTCTCATCAGCTATTGTCTCGACCGGGGGTAACCCCGATTATGGAAAACAACATCTTGTACAGGGTACTATTCCTGCATAGGGGGAAAACTTAGGAATTCCTTCCTCACAAGGACCTTGGAATCCATGGCAGGGATCAATTCCCTTCTTAGGGATATCGATCAGGGTAAAACCCTTCCATAGTCAATGGAACCCCAAGCAAGGCTCAACACCTATGCCTGTCATATCCGTAGGGGAAACACCTCCCAAAAATCCTTCTAATGTGATGCAAGCCCATCCATTTACGTCCTATTACAGGAGTTAGTCAATGGCATCTCAACAAGCACATAATTCATACGTTGTTCATGGCCATGGTTAAGGTATATTATCATATGGATAACGATAGAGGCATATTGTTTGTTCTAAATGAATGTAACACCAAGAAAATATTTGTTGGTGATGATAGATCTCTTAGTGTTGAAGGATCTGGAACAATTCAAGTAGAAAATGGTCATTTCAATGATGTATTATGTGGTCCAAGTCTTTCTTGTAACCTTCTATCAGTATATCAAAACACTCATTCAGGTGAAGGTAAAATCGTAGAGTTTTCACCTCACCAAGTTGTAATCAAGGATATAAAAGATCATAAGCATGTTCTTGCAACTAGAATTGTCGATGATATTACCAGGTTGTACAAGTTTGACAACTTTGGGTTATCATATTTTTCATCAGTTTTTGTTTATCATAGCGATGACTTGAGAGAACTTTGGCATGAGTAGTTTGGTCATCTAAACTATCACTCACTGTAGCAACTATGTAATCAACATATGGTGTCTAGTCTTCCTCCTGTTTCATGCAGCGATGGTATTTGTGTCAGTTGCGTTCTCGAAAAACATCATTAGGACAATTTTGACAAACATGCCTCTTGGCATGCCTCGAGCCCTTTGCATCTTGTTCACAATGATTTGTGTGGTCCAATTTCTTCTCCTTCTTTTACTGGGTGCAAGTATTTCTTAACTTTCAATGATTAATTTTCCAGACGTACTTGGGTTTACTTCTTAAAACTTATGAGTGAAGTTTTTGACAAGTTTTTGGCCTACAAGGCCCTTGTAGAAAAAAAAATTGGACATCAAATTCAAAGGTTAAGAACAGATAATGGAGGCGAATATGTGAACAATAACTTTACAAGTTATTGCACTACATAGGGCATTCAAATGCAACACATTGTTCCATTTACACCACAACCAAATGGTGTTGTTAAGAGAAAGAACCGCACATTACAAGAAATGGATAATTGTATGATCCAATCTAAGAGATTTAGTCTAAAGTATTGGGTAGAAGCCATCAACTATGAAAATTACAAGGTAAATCACACTCCCACAAAGGCTCTTAAAAATATAACACCGGAGGAATATTGGACTAAAATTAACCGAGATATAAGTCACTTCCGTGTATTTGGCAGTATAGCATGGGCTCACATTCCTGATGAGAAAAGGAAAACATTGCAGCCTAAAAGTGAGAAGTGTATATTTGTTGGTTATTTTGAAGATGTCAAAGGTTAGAGACTTCTTCAACCACATTGTAATGAAATTATCATTAGAAGAGATGTTAAATTTGATGAAAATATATTGGCCTACAAGCCTAATTCAATGATTGTGACTTCTTCGGCATGTGAGCCATCTTCGGCGTTTGTGGATCCCTCAGCCTGCGAGCCATCTTCGGTGTTTTTTCCTTCTTCTATTCCTATTATGGTTTTGATCCAGGTGGATATTGGTGGCCACCCACCTGTTCCAACAGGCTCCTTTTGCCATTTTTTAGTTCAATACGTTATTTCGTACTTCTTTGTAATTGTGGGTTCTTGTTATAACTGTAAATTTTTACCAAACATGCATACCTGGCATCAGGCCATCTAACTTGTTATCTTTTCCAAGCCATCACTAAACAAGCTCTTCTAAAAATCATTGTTTTGAAGGTGTACATGCCCTACACCACTATTGCCCATGTACACATGCCTGCTGATCCACTACAACTCACCTATTGACCCACTACAGCTCGTGTACACTCACAGAATATCGCAAAAAATGAAAATTGCATAGGATATTGGTTTATGGGCCATTACTTAACCATTTGACTACCCATATCCATTCACCCCAACCATTACTATCTCCTTTTGCCTATAAAAGAAGGGGTTGGGGTCCTATTTCAACAAGAAGCACAAGAGAATAGAAACTCTGCCCATTTTCCCCCCTTTGCCCCATTTGTTTGCAGCCACATTGTGAGTTTAAGCCAGAATTCTCTTTTCCTCCATTGCAAGTCATTGCCATTTCCCTAGAGAGAACTGAAGGGGAGAAGGATACATGGAAGCAGTTGGTGCATTGTGAAGAGGAGCCCGGGACCGAGTTCGAGGAGCAGTGTCAGTCTCATATTGTAAGTGACTTGTGTGAGATTAATATAAAATAGTGATTTTTTCGTCCTGCCAAATGACGTCTTAAACTTATATGGTTTGTTTACATTTCTTATTTATGATGTCTAACCCACTAATCCATATGTAGAATGTGTTCTTGTAGTTTCTTGTTTGTCTTTTGGTGAATGTAGGTCATCCTTGGGAGGAGACTTGTAGTTAGGAAACAACTAAGCACAAAGGGATCAACACTGGACACAGAGTTTAAGGTATGCCTATCGGATCCCTATACCTTGTCTTTTATGTATGATTGTGGGGTAATGTCGGGATAGTTGATAAAAAGTAGGAGACTTTAGATGGTTAGCTCTTCCTACATTTTAAAACCCTGGTGTAGTCTGTAGAGGGGTTTTCCCTCTATAGAAGAATTGGCGACCATATTGGGGATACCTCTAAGGTCTTTGGGGATAATTATTTTTGGGTTCTTTGAATCAGTTTAATCACTGTTTTCTAAGTTTCTATAAGCTTCTGTGTCTTTAAGGGATTTTGGTCTTCCATACTAGTGCTCCCTGCCTGTGCTGGACTATTGGTTTTCATTTTTTTGAGGATTTATAGAGGTGTACATGGCCTATAGTGGTCCTACACGCATGCATACACACCTTGCTCTTGAACAACCCACGTACATACACTGGCTATTGAAGTGTCAGTAGCGTGCCTATTGAGAAAATTGTTTTTTTTTTTAAGAAAGAAGTAGTTTTGTTTCCAGTTTCATCTTATGCTCTTCTCTTTCATCTCTTAAAAAAAACATCACTGGTTTCATTTTCGTTCCTTTTGACTTAAGACAACCACTAAATTTAACGCTTAATTAAAATTTATTATACTTTGTGTTTGTAGGGTCCATCAACGCAGTCTATGATAGAGCCTTGATTTAGGATTGGAGAGGAAACTCTTCAAGGCTGCAAAAACAAACATAGGAGTCTGTGTTAGGGAGTGCTTGAAATTATAGTAAACGTGAAAGTTATTCAGGACCCCCCTCTAACACAGGGCCTAAACAAGAGGTCGTGTGCAGAAAGGTAGCGGAGATAACCCCTCCAAATCCAAACCATGCATAGTGGGGAATGCATATAGAGGGCGTATCTTGGGATTCCATTGATCGCATTTGCCACAGAGCTTCATGGGTATCGAATTCATTCGAGGTCCTTAGTTGTCTTCCGGAACACTTGATTTCAATACCCTTGATAGGTTTCGGGCTTGATACCCTGCTCATTGCGATCCACCCGACTGTCGACTGTACCCGCCTAGTAATTGTTCGCGCGCTAGAAACCTAGTTGTCTTTATCTTAGTGACTTACACAAGTGACTGTGGGGGTATACCGTGGTACCTAGGGCAGACATTGGGCCACACTTTGTAGAGTATACCCGAAGGGTGCTTCCGTATTCGAGTTTCACTTGCATCGGTAAGTTTCTCTAGTGTTGGTTGTTGTAACTATTCTTCCAACTAGCTAGTGATCTATTTGTCTTATCTCATAAGAGATTTTTTTAGTGTGTGTTGGTTTTCAAAACGATTATAGAAATCCCTATTGTGTCATTGATATTCTCACACAGTGGAGGATCAAGATCTCTGCCAGTCGTGAAGGATTTTGGGCCTGTCATCGGTCAATCTCGAGCCACCCCCGCCACCACTAAGGTGAAAACTAGGCTAGAAAGGGTCTTTTGAGGCACCCAAGTTATAGGAAACTGTGCTCGACTCATCTTCAAGAGGAGAACATTTGATTCCAGAGGATCCAATCATTTCTGACCTTAGAGCGGAAGCTCTTGGTATGTATAACCCTCCAATCATTTATCTATCAATGCCCAATGTCGTACAAGTTCAACCTTATGAGCGTCAGGTAGTGTCACAAGTAGCGATGGAAACAAATGCTGCTACTTCTTTAGGGAATACTCATATTCCCTCTATGGTTGTCACTACAAGGGGTGTTCCACCTCCTAACCAACCATCGTCAGTCCATACCATTATGGTCTCAAATTCCTCTACCTTGAGCAAGGGTCTAATTCCATCTATGGCGGTGATCACTGCTCCGTTCGCCTAGAGTGTGACAGGCCCTCCTTTCTCATATGGGATGTCTGGCTTTGGTACAAGCACTATACTTTCCTACTCCACTTTATAGACTTTAGGTCTAGGTGAAGGGAGCTCCAACACTCCTCTGCAAGGATCCATGGGGGGCACTCTAGCTCCCTATAACGCTTTCCCTTACGAAGGGGGTCATATACCTCCTTCAGCCCCTTCGATCGGTGGTGCTCACCAGCATTCCGTCGGGCCGAACGTAAACTATAGTTCATTTGGAGAAGGGAGTCAAGGAATTCCTTCTTATAGCATGCTGGTAGGTTCGAAACCATTCTCTTTGTTCGGCGTGTTTGGTAACAACACTTTCTCATCAGCTGTTGTCTCGATCGAGGGTAACCCCAGTTATGGAAAAAAACATCTTGTACAGGGTACTATTCCTACATAGGGGGAAAACTTAGGAATTCCCTCCTCACAAGGACCTTGGAATCCATGGTAGGAATCAATTCCTTTGTTAGGGATGTCAATTGGGGGAAAACCCTTCCATAATCAATGGAAACCTGGGCAAGGATCAACACCTATGCCCGTCATATTCGCAGGGGGAAACCCCTCCCAAAAATCCTTCGAATGTGACAGAAGCCCATCCATTTATGTCCTATTACGGGAGTCAGTCGATGGCATCTCAACAAGCACATAATTTGTACATTGGTCATGTCCATGGTTATTACAAGAACCCTGGCCAACAACCTAACTTTTCCTTGCAACCTGGTGCCATCCAAACTCTAGGCTCATGTTTCCTTAGTTATAATCAACAACCCAAATTACCATTTCTGGAAACTCTGCACTTGCCAGACTTGACAAGGTTATTAAATGACCCCATCTGTCACGATTCACATTGGCCTCCCATGCCGACCAATTTTCCTTTGGACATTCCAAAGTTCAAGGCCAATCCTAACAAAGACCTAGGAGATCATGTGACTACCTTCCATCTATGGTGCTCATCCAACTCTTTGAGAGATGACTCTGTCCAGTTGGGTTTGTTTCAATGCACTCTCATCGAGAGTGTTGCAAAATGGTACATTGAGCTCGACCGCTCAAGATACTCTTCCTTCGACGAATTGGCAATGGATTTCTTAAACCATTTCCAATTACCTGTGAGATACGACACTGACACCGAATTGTTGGCCAACTTTGAGTAGAAAAAAGCGAACCATATCTCAGATCACATTTGAGAATGGAGATTCCGGAAGAGTTTGATAAAAGTGTCAGTCCCACCAGCATTCCTGCTTGAGTGGTTCCTTAATTCTTTGGTACTGTTGTGGGGTATTCTACCCTATGGACTAACAAGCTAGGGTTTTGAGCTTGTACACAGATCATGACCCTTAAGACTTAACTTTTAACCTTCTACCCAAAATCTCAACCCCTTTTCTCATGCAAACATGGGAAGAATCGACTCACCTTTTTATCGATGATTGAAGTAGATCCTCCGTTGAGCCTTTATCTCCTTGTTGCTGCTGCCCCTTCCACAAAACTTCCTACAATCATGGCAAGACTATGCATGCATGCTACTGATCTACTAGAGGGTTAGAGATAAAACATAAATCAAATAACATAGATGAGACTCATGTATTTGGGACGGGAAAAGCATCTTTTTCATTAGTCTCAATATGAATCACTTACAATGAGTTTTGAGACCGACCACCGTTCCTCGATCCTGATCCTGGGCTCCTCCTCTTCTTTTGTCCTCCAACTGTTGTTGCATGAATTTCTCCTAAAGCTTGAGGCAAGGCTAAAGGGTTGGGACAATAATGGACTTGGCAATTTGGCAGAGTTTCTTTTCTATCATTTTTTCCTCCTGAATAGTACCCCTACCCTTCCTTTTATAGGCTAGAAGGAGCTAGGGTTTTTGGCGAACTCTCGGCCATGCATGGCTGGGAGTTCCAGTTAACTGACAAAAAGCTCTTCGTCCCGGCGGAAACTTTCCATTTTTTGTGATTCTGAAGGCACCCGCGGGCTGTAGTGGGCCTGCTAGCGGGGCCCCCGCGGGCTGTAGTGGGCCTGCTTGCGGGGTCCGTGGGCTGTAGTGAGCCTGCTAGAGTTTTCTTTTTAAAAATGGAGTTTTTAGAAGAGTTGTTCAGTAGTTTTTTGGCAAAGAAGGGATATGAGTTGGCCAGATGCCAGGCAAGCATGTGTGGTGCAATTTAGGGTTATAACAGATGCCCCCTAATGTGTGAGGTCAGAAGAGCATCTGATGGCCGAAATACATTACCAATCTTTTACCAATCTGTACTGATATGATGAATGAGTGAGCCCAAGAATCAGGAAT
>ML789514.1:310183-327990 GCA_009831015.1 Picea engelmannii | reverse complement strand
AGGGTTAGAGATAAAACATAAATCAAATAACATAGATGAGACTCATGTATTTGGGACGGGAAAAGCATCTTTTTCATTAGTCTCAATATGAATCACTTACAATGAGTTTTGAGACCGACCACCGTTCCTCGATCCTGATCCTGGGCTCCTCCTCTTCTTTTGTCCTCCAACTGTTGTTGCATGAATTTCTCCTAAATCTTGAGGCAAGGCTAAAGGGTTGGGACAATAATGGACTTGGCAATTTGGCAGAGTTTCTTTGCTATCATTTTTTCCTCCTGAATAGTACCCCTACCCCTCCTTTTATAGGCTAGAAGGAGCTAGGGTTTTTGGCGAACTCTCGGCCATGCATGGCTGGGAGTTCCAGTTAACTGACAAAAAGCTCTTCGTCCCGGCGGAAACTTTCCGTTTTTTGTGATTCTGAAGGCACCCACGGGCTGTAGTGGGCCTGCTAGCGGGGCCCCTGTGGGCTGTAGTGGGCCTGCTTGCAGGGCCCGCGGGCTGTAGTGAGCCTGCTAGAGTTTGCTTTTTAAAAATGGAGTTTTTAGAAGAGTTGCTCAGTATTTTTTTGGCAAAGAAGGGATATGAGTTGGCCAGATGCCAGGTAAGCATGTGTGGTGCAATTTAGGGTTATAACAGGTACCCCATTTGTCTAAATACGTCGCAACATCAGGGGTCTTTTCAGAGGAAGATGTGATAATGAGAGCCCAATAGCTAGAACTAATTTACTCTCATTCTGGTGTACTTTACAAAGTTTTGCCAGATGCACCGAGGTCTATATTTGACACGAACACATAGAGGTCTGGACCACATGTCGATGGTATTTTTGGTTCAGAGAAAACGAAACCTGTTGATCAGCTGTCAAATCAATTGTAGCAATTGTCGATACAGTAGACTGCGGCTAGCCAGAACACTAGTTCGGATATTCCCCCTACCCAAAAGTCGTATGTACACAGTGTGCAATCGACAAACCCAAAGGCCTCTCAGCAGCCTGAAGTAAAGAAGAAACAACGAAAGAAGGGTAAAGGGGATAAGAAACCTATCGATAATGCTAAAGGGGGGAACACTGGAAATAAGAAGTCGAAGTATCAATGTAATATTTCCAAGGAAGACCATCTGACTCACCAGTTCCCTCGGCTTGAAGAGGCCTAGAATATATTGGCACAGCAACATCCTGCCATGTTAACGAACCTATTTCCACATGGGAAAAATCTAACTCAAGCCTTTGTGAGAACAGAAGGGGGCAGTCAGGGACCCCCTCCGTCTACGAGTAATCCTTCATCCGCAAATGTGTACATGATGAAAGGTAGCATTGAAATAACAACTAGGACATGCTACTATGAAATGCCAAACACCTCTAAGAAGGGTAAAGAAGTTTAAAACCCATATCTTCCTCTCCATATTGAGAAGACGTTGGGAAAAACAATGACACGCATCCCCAAAGGTGCGTTCAAGAAGGCTTCCCACAACCCAAACACAAGGGCCACCCAAAACTACTCTGTGGTGGAGGATTTGTCACAAAATCCTTGTGCAATGTCTACTTTGGAAGTCCTCTAGATCTGCCCTTCCCAGAGAAAGGCTCTGCTAGATGCCCTAGGATCTGCCGAGACTTGTAATATGGGAACGATCCTGCTTGATACGACCGACTTAAAACCTCATCTTCCTTACCACGTAGCATTTCAAATAGTAGTGGATTACACCAGGAAAACTTTTACTTAAGACATTTTCTGCACGGTGGTTGATTAGGGTGCCTCGACATGCGTGATGTCTTTGGCGTGTTGGAAGGCCATTGGCCAACCCGTTTTGTCTCCGTCACCTACTCTTCTTACCACTTTCGACAGGCATTCGTTCCGACCACATGGAATCATCCCCTCTTTCCCCATGCAGTTAGGATGGAAGACCATGTGTGTCAAGGTTGAAGTGGTTGATGTGTCTCTCGACTACAATCTCTTTTTAGGAAGGATTTGGACCTATGCTATGCACGCAGTGGTCATGATAGTTTTCCATTTCTTGTTGTTTCCACATGAGGGATGGATCATGTCCATTGATCATTTATACTTCTTCCGTCCTGACCCTTCATCGGGGGTATCCATGGTCCCGATGATTGATAACCCTCATCCCAACATCATCAACATAGGGGTTGGTTTGTGCCCACCTTTGATGGGTACTTTCGATTACCTTCCTCTGACCAACAATGTCCATTGCATATCGGTTGTTCCCAACCAGCCTAGGGCTGAAATATTTCAAATCTCATCGTTTCTCATGAATTACTTTAATGATCCATGGACTCTTCCTTCACCATCAGCTACGATGGAAGGGACAGGGAACCATGGCATGGCCATGCCTTTGTCTGTGGAAGAAATTTCCTACTCTATAGTTCAGCAAGCTTCCGTCAACCCTGATCCGACTCTCACACAGAAGTTGGATCCAGTTCTCGAGCCTACATGGGCTTAAGGTTCCCTCACCGATACTGATTCTTTAGAATTAGTCTTGCCCTCAGACGAGGCGATTATTGAGGAAATGTCTAGTCCGGACAGACCCTGGGATGATCTTCATCATAGATATTACTTCCTCCCAAAGTTAAGAAGAATTGAAGCATTCACTCTAACTATGATTGGAGATAAGTCTTGTCCTATCAATCCTTTGGCTATGCACGTTGTTTACACTGAAGGAAATATGGCAACCATTTCTCAAAAAATATCAATTGACATCTCCAGAACCCCTAGTGTCGTGGAGAATATCTTTGTCAGAGCAGAATGCTCCCCCAAGGAGATTCGAATCTACACAGATTTATTTAAAGAATTTTGCGACATGTTTGCCTGGTCTTACGAGGAAATGCCAGGCATAGATCCAAGAATTGTTGAACATGAAATCATGACATATCCTGATGCTAAGATGGTCTAGAAGAAGCTTCACCAAGTCAATCCTAAGAAAGCAACAACTATTAAGGATGAAGTAGAGAAACTACTCCAAGCCAGTTTCGTCTACCCTGTCCAATTGACTCAATGGGTGTCAAATCCCATTCTAGTCAACAAAAAATAGGGTACGATTCACGTATGTAAAGACTTCCATGATTTGAATAAGGCCTGTCCAAAGGACAATTTCCCGACGCCATTTATTGACCATATAGTTGATGAATGCGCACGTTGTGAGGCCTTTTCTTTCATGGATGGTTTTTCGGGATACAATCAAATATAGATCAAGACCAAAGACTAACAATAAACCGCTTTCACCTATCCATGGGGTACATTCACTTATCGGAAGATGCCTTTTGGTATGAAAAATGTTGGAGCTACATTTCAGCGGGCCATGTCTTTTTCTTTCCACGATCTCAAACACATAGTCAAGGCTTATCTCAATGATTTAGCGTCACGATTTCGAAAGAGAGTTGATCATCCCGCACACCTCCGACTTATCTTTGATCAATGTCGCTACTACTAGATTTGCTTGAATCCAAAACAATGCAGCTTTTATGTAACATTGGGTCGTCTGCTTGGTTTCATAGTTTCAACAATAGGGGTCATGGTCGATCCTCTAAAGTTTGAGGCGATAGTTCAGTTTCCTCCCCCGTGCACAATCCCTCAGCTTCAGAGTTTACAGGGAAAAGCAAACTTCTTACGGCGTTTCATCACAAACTATGTCGAGATCATAAAGGGTTTCATGTGTTTACTGAAGAAGGACATTCCTTTTATTTGGGACGAAGCCGCTCAGTGCTCCTTTGAAGCGTTGAAACGCACCCTCGCGTCTACCCCTCTACTTCAGCCACCCAATTATAATAAATATTTCTTATTGTACTTGGCCACTGTAGATTCAACCATTGGCATGGTCTTGGTTCAGGAGGATAATTTTCTCTCAAAATATGTCATTTATTACCTGAGTCGAGGTCTAGTTGGACCGAAACTCAATTATTCCCACATTGAAAAACTTGCATTAGCAGCAGTTCATGCTATCCAACAATTTCGTCATTACATATTGTTTTGCAAGACCACCATCATTGCCATTGTGAATCCATTTCAATACGTGTTGACACAACGTGTGATCGGAGAAAATATCAGTAGATGGATAGTTATCCTCCAGGAATTCGACTTGGATTTTATCTCGGAGAAATCCAAAAAGTCATTGGTCTTCGTGGAACTCATTTCGGAACTTCCAGTCAAATCAGGTGATGTTATACCCGAGGAGTCACCTATCAAAGGAGACATGTTTTTTATCACATCTTCAGACCCCTGGTATGGAGATATACTAGTCTATCTCTAGACTTTGATGTGCCCCATCTATGCTTCTCATGATGAGCATCGTCATATATGCCATCAGGCCAATAACTATCTCATACTCGAGGACACTTTGTATCGTTGAGGAGTAGATTTCATCCTTCGCTGGTGTCTCACTCATGAAGAAGCAGAAATCGTGCTTAATGATTGCCACACTAGAGCATGTGGTGGTCACTTGTCTCGGTTGGAAACAACCCAAAAGATTCTACGAGCCGATTACTTTTGGTCGACGTTAATCAAATATTGTGTTGAATCGGTCAAGAAATGCCACCCGTGTCATATCTTCTCTTGGAAGATCATGGCACACCCTACTCCCATGTTTCCCATTATCATAGTTGGTCCCTTCACACCAAGTGGGTAATTGATTACACTACATGAAACCCTCCTTCCACAAGGAGGCACCGTTATATCATCATAGCAGTAGACTACTTCACGAAGTGGGTCGAAGCTATGCCAACGTTTAAAGATGATGGAGAGACAACAACTCTATTTTTTTTTAACCAAATAATAGCAAGGTTCGGCATCCCGAGAGAGATTGTCACTGACCATGGCAGTCACTTTCAGAACAAAATGAAGTCTGAGTTAACATGAAATCTTGGGTTGAGGAAAGAACATTCATCACCCTACTACCCACAAGCGAATGGTCAGGTGGAAGCTGTGAATAAATCCCTTAAGAATATTTTACAACGAACGATCAATTCGTCCAAGTCAAATTGGAATTTGATGTTGTACTTGGCATTATGGGCCTATCGAACGTTTGTTAAGACTGCAACTGATTTCTCACCTTTTCAACTCATTTACAAGCTGGAAGCATTCTTGCCTATAGAGTGCCATATCCCCTCTCTAAAGTTGGCAGTACAGTTATTGCCAGACACTTCACCACTTGAAGAGTGTTTATTATATCTTGAGAATCTCGATGAGTAGCGTCGGGATGCAGCCTTGGCTAATGAGGCTCATAAACAAAAAGTCAAGTGTCAATATGATCGATTTGTTCGTCCTCGGATTTTCTCTAAAGGCGACCTTGCCCTAGTCTATGACCAATATAAGGACCCCCTGGGGGCAGGCAAGTTCAAACCCATGAGGTTCGGACGTTTCATCGTGAAGGAGGTTCTAAATAAGGGTGCTTATCGTCTGGTGGACTTTGAGGAAAATGCTTTGGAAGAGCCTAGTAATGGGCTCTACCTCAAGAATTATTACTCATAGGTGGGTCACCTTGGGTGACTTCTTGTAACATATGTATAGTCTTATACATTTTCTTTTCTGTTTTTGTCTTTTTGGTTTTATGGACGTGTCATTTTTGATGTCATATTTTTCACTGTGGCAGATGTCAAGTGAATCAGAGGTGTTTGTTGGGTTTGTGGATGGTGCTAGCAAGCACACTCGGAGGCTTCCTTCTGCAACTTGGGTGATTTTCACACCTTAGGGCCAGTTGTTATCTTCAGGAGGTATCTATATATTTAGGTGACACCACAAACAATGTCGCCGAATACAACGTAGTCTTAGAGTTTCTTCATGACACTTTGTTGCATGGTATCTCTCACCTCCGAGTCTACTTAGACGCTCAACTGGTTGTGTCCCGGTTAAATGGGGTTTACTGCGTTTACGATCCTACTCCCGAAGGTACCTTAGGGTACATCCCTTAGACTGAATCATTGATTACATTATGTATATCCATGTTCCTATGAGATTGAATCAAATCACAAATACTCTAGCTAATCATGTATTAGATTGGCATATTGCACACATGTAAGAAAAAGCACACACATGCACATGTAATAACATTTGTAAAATAGATGTAATCCATAAGATATTAAAATATGTAAAATACGCATATATATATAAAAAATATCAAAGTACAAGGTTGGGCGCAAGCACCTCAAAAATATGTCCAGTAAGAGTCACGGGGCTTATGCCCTAAAAAATATACAAAAAGTTCTCTCGGCACATAAGTAGTCCAACCTAGATAAGGGTGGGGCCTATTGGCCCTGCCATAGTGAACAACGACATTTTCCAAACACCAGAAGAGCTGGACCCAGGTCTGTGGCACCCCAACTACGTGAGGTTGCATCGACGTGGGAGATCCTCAATATCCGCCATAAGGATTGTACGAGTGAGCCCGGTAAGGTTCCTCTCTACCCATCTAATTACTCTCTCAGCCTCTTCGGCTAGAGGCCCCTCTGTTGTTGTTGTTGGTCTGGTGGCTCTAGCTGGTCCTGCCTCTAGTTGAGGATGCCACCTAGTCCTTGAGAATTTTGTTGGACACACTAGTCCCACATATATACATAAAAGATACCTAAGTGTCAGATACTCTGGTATGCAAAAAAATGATATATATAAAAAGACATAAAAATTAAATAACTTTGAAAAGAAAACTTACCCATCTCTCCTCGCTCCGCTCCAGGAGGTATAGGCATGTTAGGATCCCTAGAAAAATTGATCCCAGCATAGGGGTAGTCCTCTATTTCCAGAATCTGTCATGCCCACCAGTCAAAAAACTTGTCATCGAAATCCTCGATGGTCCTCCCTCCCCCCTGTCGCAGCAACTACACCACCCATCTGCATAGCGCTAAGAGAGATGCCTCGTACCATCATATAGTCTCTTGAGGACTGAGATTGGGTACCCTCTTGAAGAAAAAAGAACACAAAACGGTCCCAAACCTGAAGTTTTTGTGCTCCTGTATCCGACACTTTGTTAGCTATCTTTTCATACAATACATCATGGTTGTACTCCAATAAAAAATCTGTGCATTTAAGCATTGTACCGCACAATGCATGTGCACTCGGGAAGCTTGATGTAAAGCTGTGGATCTAGTGATCCGCCCAATGAGTAGAACTATCACTTTGAGTGATAGGTTGTTCATCTTATGTATAGGCACATGATAACCTACTTTCTCAGTACCAGCCTCGCAATGGAGTCCAATCAACTCCTCAATGTTGTGAGACCCGGGGGGGGAGTACACAAGTTGAATAGGTCCCCTCACCTCGAGAGACCAGTCAGGAAGTAAATATCTTTAGTCTTTGGAGTCAATGACTACCCCTCGAACATGAATGCATCTGCGTTAGGATGCCAGTAATCTATCAATGCATTTAACAACCTGGGTTGTACCCACATAAATGGACACTGGAATAACTTTAATAGCCCACATTGTGACAAAACAGCGATAACAATAAGGCCCTCGGAGACCAAAAAATCAATGTCCTCATGCTCCCTTTCTCTCCAATGCACATACATCCTACAAAATGACAAATGTATGGAGGGTTAACTTTTGCATTTTCATTTTTTTTCCACTTATTTGAGGGTGTACGAGGGTTGTCTTGGGGATAGTCGCGTGTGCACGCAAAAACATTAGGGTATGCCCACGTGTACATGTGGTTTGTTCTTGGACAGCCCATGTACACACAGGGCCAACCTCTTAAAAGGTCAGTGACCCCCCCAAAAAAAAGTAAATGCAAAAATTAAAGATGGAAATGCAAGAGATGGTAGTGTGTACTTACTTGGTCCAAACAAAAGTTTGTTTCATCCACTGAAGCTCCCAGAATCAACTATTTTGGAAAAGGGGTGTTTTTTGACTTTTGGTCAATTCTCAATTTACAATAGTGATAATGAGCTGTGAGCATTCTATTTATAGACTTTTTGGCCCCCTTTTGTCATTTTTTGGAACCTTTTGTCATTTTTTCTAGCTTGAAAATCATTCACTATGGTTCTTGAGTTTCTCGGGGGATGTTACGATAAGTGTTACTTTGGGTATTTGGGAATTTTTTTGAGAGTTGGTTCATTTTTAAAGGTCTTTTCATAAAAAGTCATTTTTCCAACTTTGTGCATGTAAGATAGGATTCCACCTCCACTTGTTGCACCTTGTTGTCTTTTTTTCTTTGCCATAGGATCGATCCCACCGAATTGTGACACAAAACCCTCACTCCTGCTCTAGAAGTGTCGTAATTTAGTGGAAGAGCCTACCTTCACATGGATGCCCTAGGTAGATCTTGGTTGCATTTTGGCATCCATGTCATCACTAATGACTATAGGCTTGGGAGTCCTTATTAGTTTTTCTTGATTAAGAGTTTGAGCCTCATTTGCATGATTCATTATCTCTTTTGACCTCACCCTCAGGACTCCCAAAAAACAACGGGTCTTCTTTCAAGCCCTTTTCAGACCCTCTAAACATGAAAAGATTGTCGAGCGATCTTTTTGTCCTTCACATTCGCCAAACTAAAATTCGAAGGCACGTCTGTCTGGCGGTAGTTTACCCCTTTTTTGGTCCGGATGGTCAATGGTACGAACAAAGGTATAATCTAGGAGCCTTGGTTCTCTAGAAGAGTATTCTCAGGTATAGATTTAACCCTTTTTCGGGCCTGAGGGACTAAATTTACGGAAAAGGAACCCCCATGGAGTCCATCGTTAAGCTCTTTTCAGACTCCCTAAAATTGAAAATATGGCCAGGTGACCTTGTTTCTTCACACTCATTAAATTGGTCCAGAAGAACATCCCTTACGGAGTCCATAGTTAAGCTCTTTTCAGACTCCTTAAATATGAAAATATTGTTGAGTGATATTGTCTTTGTCACACTCATTAAAATGATTTTGAATAGACATTTGTTCGGTGCTAGTTTACCCCTTTTTTGAGCTGACTAGACTACCTTAGAAAAAGGTACCCCAGTGGAGTCTCCTTTTACACTTTTTTAGACTCTCTAAAAATGAAAAATCATCAAGCTTACCTTCTCTAGGATCGTTAAAATTACATCGAAGGACGTTATCATTGTGTATTATTAATCGTATTTTCATTCCCGCTTCTTTGGCCTAATGCTGGCTCCATGTTTCTCTCAACTGAACCATTTGAAGCATGCCTTATACGCAATCCTTGTAGCACTTTGCCTCTACGTCTTGACACCTTGACCCATGGAGGATTTTTCCAAGTGTCCCTTTCCTACATATTTCTCCTTCCTCTAAGCATCAGTTTGTTCCTTGCACTTGGAACTAGTACGTCTGTGACACTTGTTCCTCCTTTCTAATGTGGCATTCTTTCATTCTTTTTCAAACTTTCCAAGATTATTGAAAAAGACAAAAAAAAAACAAATATACCCAAAAAAGAGGAAGGGAAAAATATTTTCTTTTGGTTGACAGCACAATGAGTCGCCCTTGGACAAAGCACATCCTTTTGTTTGTTCGTCAAGCTCTAGGATTCAATATGACCTTAGAAAGTTGTTCTCTCTATATAGATTTGTGTCCTCCTCCATTTGGTTATCCTTCCAAACATATGGAGAGTTTGTGTTGCCTCCTTCATCATGAACTTATGTCAATTCCATGCTTCCTGAGTCTCATCATTTGTCGTGCTTTTGTCCAAGGGAAGTTTTACTAAACTGGAGTCATCCCTTCTGCAGTTTGTCTCTTGTCCTCATGCCCGGCCACCCCGAAATATGAATCAAGTCCTTGTTCGAAATCAATGAATTTCTCGGCACTGATCACCAAGATCCTCTTGTATGTTCTCGATGAGCCATCGAAGACCTCTGGATAGTGAATTCATACATTGATATTACACTCCTACCTGATTTTTGAATATTTTGAAGTTGTTGATCGATCTCTGAAGACCTCATCTCTAGCCATTAGGCATAATTGGCTTCTTGAATATGGATACCATACATGTATATATTTTGATTTTGAGATGTAGATCTGTTGTGTACTACTCGCGGCTACACTTTATATAGTTATGTGACATGGATCTGCAGTGTATTTGATTGGCAACCATGATTTTATTTCATCTCGATCATGGGTATGCCCTCCTTGGGAAAACAATTTGTTATTTTTGCAGATGGCACCTCCTAAACTCTAGTCCCTTGGCTCACTCGCTTCGTACATTGGTGAATATTTGTAATGTATTTTTCCATCAGATGCTCTTCTGACCTCACACATTAGGGGGCATCTGTTATAACCCTAAATTGCACCAGACATGCATTCTTGGCATCAGGCCATCTAACTTGCTATCTTTTCCAAGCCATCATTGAACACGCTCTTCTAAAAATCATTGTTTTGAAGGTGTACACGCCATGCACCACTACTGCCCGCATACACACGCCCGCTGACCCACTACAGCCCGTGTACACTCACAGAATATCTCAAAAAATGAAAATTGCATAGGATACTAGTTTTTGGGCCGTTACTTAATCGTTTGACTGCCCATAGCCAGTCACCCCAACCGTTACTATCTCCTTTGGCCTATAAAATAAGGGTTTGGGGTCCTATTTCAACAAGAAGCACGAGAGCATAGAAACTCTGCCCATTTTTCCCCCTTTGCCCCATTTTTTTGCAGCCACATTGTGATTTTGAGCTGGAATTCCCTTTTCCTCCACTGCAAGTCATTGCCATTTCCCTAGAGAGAACTGAAGAGGAGAAGGATACGTGGAAGCAGTTGGTGCATTGTGAAGAGGAGCCCGGGATTGAATTCAAGGAGCAGTGTCGGTCTCATATTATAAGTGACTTTTGTGAGAATAATATAAAGAAGTAATTTTTCTGTCCCGCCAAATGATGTCTTAAACTTATATGATTTGTTTACATTTCTTGTTTATGATGTCTAACCCAATAATCCATATGTACAATGCATGCTTGTAGTTTCTTGTTTGTCTTTTGGTGAATGCAGGTCAACCTTGGGAGGAGACATGTAGTCAGGAAACAACTAAGCGCAAAGGGATCGACACCAGACATGGAGTTTAAGGTATGCCTATCAGATCCCTATACCTTTCTTTTTATGTATTATTGTGGGGTAATGTCGAGATAGTTGATAAAAAGTAGGATACTTTATACGGTTAGCTCTGCCTACATTTTAGAACCCTGCTGTAGTCTGTAGAGGGGTTTTCCCGCTATAGCAGTTATACACTTTTGGGGATGTCTAGAGCCCTACACATCTTCTAGGTGGATATTGGTGGCATCCCACCTAATACAACTGAATTATTTTTTATTTTTTCATGTCATCACATCTTGTTGTACTTCCAGGGCCGTTTTGGGGCCCTAAAAAATCTAATTTTGGCTCGCCACAATAAACCTATAGATAGAGTTAGGGTTTTACAGCGTAATGCATAGTTCTTTAAAAGACCTTTCCAATGGGTTATAACACACCTAAAACGGAGATTGTATGCAAAATCTACGAACCCTAGAAGTTAATGTACTAACTTACCCAAACAGGGCCCACATGACTTTTGTCATTTCATCTCCTAGGGTTAGGTTTTTGGGTGTCTAGGGTTTTGGCATTTTTGTTTAACATAAAAATCCCTTCAGAGCCTCATTGTAATCATGTTCTTGTGAATGAGCGTAGTCATCACATATGTTCTCAAAGATAAATCTTCCACCATTCTAGCGAGTCTTGCACTCTTTATTTTTACAGTCTCTTTACAATTCTTTCATTAATAGAAATCAAGTATCGTTGTATTTATCTGTTTCTGAAAATTTTCATGAGTATTTCATTGTAATTTCTCTGTTTTCATTTCATTCCGAACATAATCCAGATTAGTGGTATCAGAGCCAAGTTGCTCTTAATCATTTTTCAGCACATGTCCCCGATAAGGTCCAAGTATAGCTAGTTGGGTCTTGAGTTTGTCTCTCTTGAGGACACTCATTCTTGCACGCCCAAGAAACCCTCGATGGTGGCAGAAAAGAAAAACGATGGAGAAAAATATTATATTAACTTGTTGCTTGAGAAAGTTGTCGCATGACAGAGGGACAAAATGACGGATAATTTTGCACACATCCTTCAATGCCTTTCGATAGCAATAGGCGCATCCTCATCAAGCAACCATTTTGGAGGAACATATCCCTTCAAGGTACAAGTTAATTTTTGTATTCCCATATTTGAAGGCCAGATAGATGCAAATGCCCTAGAAAAATGGTTAAATATATTAGAAGGTTATTTCTTTGTTCAAAATTTTTTTGATAGGGAAAAGATCACCTTCGCACTCCTCAAGGCTCTCCCCCATGTTAAACATTGGTGAGAAACTTACTAGGAGAAAAGTTCCACAGAGGAATTTTGAATATATGGGGTCGATTCCACTTGGTATTTTTTTTTGGATGCGGTCAAAGAATAGTACTATCTTGTTGATGACTTTTAAGACCAGTACATGAGATGGACCACACTGCGGTAAGAGAAGAGAAAAACAGTGTCGGAGTTCACAAATACTTTCCATACCTTGTGCACCAAGCTGGGTATCAAAGACTCTAAGCAACATTTGGTTCTCAAATATCGTGGGGCTATGCATATGTACATCCAAACTAAAATGGATTTCCTAAACATCTCATCATTGGGAGTTTCCTATCAATATGTTGTCAAAATTGAGAAAAAAGTTAGGCACTTGAACAAATGGGAATTTGAGTCTGCAAATATGTGACAACCAAATCATGGTAAAGATGACCCTAACCAACAACCTCTAGACAATCAGTCCAAGACACAGGACAAAAAGGGTAAAGGGAAGATGAAGAATGACACTAGGAAGTGGTGGTAATTCCACAAAAGGCCCTAGCACAACACCGATGAATGTCGCTCGAAACAATCATTGGTGGTTGAGGTCAAAGACATGGAGCTGAACCCTGATTCAAAATCTGATCCAGAAAATATTGAAAATAGATAGATCATTGACGCATACCCCACTGCCACTGTTGTGACCACAACAATACAACTAGAAGAATCAGTAGATCCTAAAGAGGGGGAGTGTCTCTTCCATTCACAGATGTGGGTGAAGGGGACCCCATTGCATTTCATTTTTGATAATGACAACCAGAAGAACCTCATATCAGCTAAGGTCATCAAAAAGTTGGGGTTGTCTATGACACCAAACCCACAACCATACAACATCGGATGGCTTCACCGGGGAGGAGATATCCATCTCAGCCAGCAGTGTCGCATGTCCTATGGCATCCATCCCTTCAAGGATGAGGTAGTATGTGATGTTTCCCCTATTGATGTTTTTGATGTGGTTTTGGTCCAACCATATATGTGGAGATGCCATGTTATCTATGAGTCTATACCCTGTAGTTTCATTATTACCCTGGGAGGTCAGCTCTATCAGATACCAGAGGTAATTTTGACTACTGGTCCAACAAAAAAGTGTAGCAAGGTGATCTCTCATACTGAAAAATTCATCCTCTTCACAGTCTGTTCAAAGGATGCACATAAGACCACTACAACCACTGCAGCCTCAACACCTTCTATCCATCAAAAATAGATTGGCAAAGAGAAAGAAGATATTGATTCTTCACCTACAATGTTTCCTACACAATGCCCCATCAAACCCAGAGACAACAGGTTGGTGGAGCATATTCAACCCCGCCAGCAACTGTTTGTGATAGTATTCCACATACCAAGCATCACAACTTCTCAAACAAAGAACGCAGCTCACCAAGATTCATATTCAGAACATGATTTCCCCTCTTCCTTGGGCACTCAATGCATTGGACACCATTGCTTCCTAAAGGGGGAGGATTGATCCAGGTGGATATTGGTGGCCACCCACCTATTCCAACTGACTCCTTTTGCCATTTTTTAGTTCAACACGTTCTTATGTACTTCTTTGTAATTGTGGGTTCTACACTTCTGGGGATGTTTGGAGCCCTACACATATTCCAGGTGGATACTGGTGGCCTCCCACCTAATCCAACTGCCTTATTTTGTATGTTTTCATGTCAGCACATACTTTTGTACTTCCAGAGTCATTTTGGGGCCCTAAACAGTGTTATTTTGACTTGCCATAGTCAATCTATAGACGAAGTTTGATTTTTTATGGTGTAATGTGTATTTCTCGAAAATACCTTTCCAACAAGCTATCACGTGCCTAAAACAGAGATTGTATGCAAAAGTTATGACCTCGGGAAATTAATGTACTAATTTACCCAAACGAGGCCCACATGACTTTGGAGTTTCATCTCCTAGGGTTAGGTTTTTGGATGTCTATGGTTTTGGCATTCTTATTTAATAAAACAATGCCTTCAGAGCCTCATTGTAATCATCTTCTTGCAAATGAGAGTAGTCGTCACATCTCTTCTCAGAGATAAATCTACCACCATTCTAGTGAGTCTTGCACTCTTTATTTTTACAGTCTCTTTACAATTATTTCATTAATAGAAATCAAGTATTGTTGTATTTCTCTATTTATGGAAATTTTCATGAGTATTTCATTGTAATTTATTTTCTTTCATTTCATTCCAAACATAATCTGGATCAGTTTTCTTCTTCAGATGATGACAGTTAGGATGAAAATCCACCTTCGCCTGCTCACCTTCCTCCATATGAGTCCTTTGAACCTACACCAACACGAGCTCCACCGCTTCCTATATGGTTATGTTCAACACGAGAAGCAATTGGTGATCTTGTTGGTGATCCTTCAGATCAACGTCGGACACATTCACAGTTCCAGTGAGCCTATTTCCTTTTGGCCCAAGTTCCAAAGACTCATGATCCAAATACATTTGTAGAAACTTCAGGTCATCCATATTGGGATACAACAATGAATGAAGAGTATCATTATTTAATGGAAAATGATACGTGGGATATTGTACCTCTTCCAAAAGGAATAAAACTTGTCAGATGTAAATGGGTCTACAAAACTAAGTATGCATCAGATGGAAGTGTTGAAAGACATAAGGCTCGGTTAGTTGCCAAAGGATTTTCTTAAGTTGAAGGAATTGACTATAATGAAACCTTTTCCCCTGTAGCGAAAATGAATTCCATCCACCTTGTTCTTTCCCTTGCTGCCTCACATAAATGGGAGGTCCATCATATGGAAGTTAAATCTGCCTTCTTCAAGAATATTTGCAAGAAGAAATCAGCATGGAACAACCTCCTCGATATGTATAGAATGACTCTAGCCTTGTTTGTCACCTTAAGAAATCTATTTATGGTCTTAATCAATATCCCCAAGCTTGGTATGAAAAAATGGACAACTTTATGATTGACACTGGATTATCTAGATGTCATTATGATCCTAATGTCTATACCAAGAAAGTAGGAATCCATCTCATAATCCTTGTCCTTTATGTTGATGAACTTATCCTTACTAGAAGTGACTCAAAAATTTTAAACCATGTGAAAACCAGCCTTAAGAATAAATTTGAAATGACAGACTTAGGTTTTTTGCACTATTTCCTTGGCCTCCAAGTTTTACAAACCAATGAAGGAATTTTTCTTTCCCAGCCTAAGTATGTTTTTGACCTTCTTCATCACCTTCACGTGGACGATTATAAACCAGCCCCTTCTCCCTTCTAGTCTGGCGTCAATCTTACTTCTACCTGTACTTCTCTCAAAGTTGATGCCACCATGTACTGTCAGTTAGTAGGTAGCCTCTTATACTTGACTCATACCCATCCTGATCTTTCCTTTGTTGTTGGTCTTGTTTCCCGGTATATAAAAAAACCCCATGAAATCCATTGGAAATAAGCTAAAAGGATACTTCTCTATGTTCGTGGTACAATTTAGTTCGAGATACATTAGAGTTCAAGGGGGGCTCCTTTATTGGTTGGTTTCACTAATTCATATTGGGTCGACGACCCTGATGATTGAAAGTCTATTGTAGGTTATGTTTTCATCCTTGGTTCAAGACCTAACACTTGGGCCTATAAGAAACAATAAGCTATTTCACTTTCTTCAATAGAAGCATAGTATCGAGCAATGGTAAATGCAAGTCAGGAAGATTTATGGCTTCAACGGATTCTTTCAAAGTTTGGATTCTAGTAGCAACATCCGACCAGCCTTTGGTGCAACAATCAGAGTTCCATAAAGCTCGCCAATGACCCAGTTCAACATCAATTCGAAAAACACATCGAGCTACATATGCACTTCATCAGAAATCTCATTCATGATCAAGTTATTGAAGTGCTCTTTTTCCCTACAGAAGATCAAGTTGTAAACATTTTCACAAAGTATCTTATAGAAGCAAAGTTTTCCAAACTTCAATCTATGTTAGAAGTTCAAGAAGTTGTGATCAAGGGGGGATAGTCTCTAATGCCTCCTTCCTTCTCCTATTGTGTCACTATTGTAAATCCTTCAATCCTATCCCAAGTTGTTCTTAAGGGGGGATGTTAGGATATTTAGGCACTTAGTAGTTAGTTAATATCTACCTAGTCTAATGTGTTGTTAGGTAAAAGTGTGCTTCTTAGTGTGTTTCTTTAGTATGCATTAGTATGCATTTGTAGTTAGGAAATCCAACGGTCAGGATATGTTCCCGAAATAGAGTGATCTGACAGTTCATATTCTCCTTGATATTAACAACCATTGATTTGTGGCTTAACACTCAATTGGTCCATGATCTCTATTTAAAGAGCATGGAGGGTCATTTTACAATGATCAATTTTTGAGAAACTCTCTTGTAAAATCTCTTTGCAATCTTTTTCTTTTGCATTAATAAACTGCTCGAAGTGGTCGCATTGGCTGGGGTCGTGGATGTTTCCCTGTAGGGGTTTTACCACATCAAAACATCTATGTGTTGATCTTTGATCTGGTTGTGTGAGTGGTTACTGAAGGTGTTTGTCTCCTGTTGGAATATATGTGTTGTCTAACAATGGGAGCATGGGATTTGGATGGGTGCACCAGGTCCACAGAAGGGCACGACGATTTGATTGAGTGTGGGTGCATGAAGGGGTGTGGCACACCCAAGAAACACGAAGTTTCACACAAGTGACTCTTTGATTCCATATAAAACCAATGGTGCACAACCAAAGGAATCATAGAGAATTTTTTGGCAGGAGATTTGGAGAGCAAGTCTAAGGCAATGAGTAGAGGCAAAGTTTCCAGGATGGAATACAAGTAGCCAAGACTTGGACATTTTGGAAGGTTTTGGGGAAGTCTAAAAACACAATTTTGTAGAGGCATGTGTGAGGTAGAACCAAAATCTATATTAGCTTGGTGAAAGTCTACAAAAACAAAAGGACAACAAGTCTATGATTGTGGGAACATCTCAGGTGCACTACAGTTCATTGCAGAGATGGTTGTGATAGAGATTCTTGGCGGGACAATTTTTTTCTTGAGTGTCTTGGTGAGGTGATGCAATTTGTTTTTCTATGCCATATTGTAAATCGAGCCAATATTTATCATGTTTTAACTTCTTCGCAATAACAAAGACTTATTCGGGTGTTAGGCACAATTTGTGTTTCTTGTACTATTTATTGTGTTTGCCTTCATTTTGTTCCAAATTTGTTATCTTAGATTATCATGTTCATGGATGCATGGTTAAATAAGATTATGTGTTAAATTGTGTTAACAATTGTCTAAGTAAACAAGATTTGCACTAGATTAGGAGTGTGACTCGTCGGTAGCCTAGAATGGAAAATGTGCATGCTCTAGGTGAAGAGGCGTAGTCCGGATGAAGTATTCTTAGTGTTCCAAGAAACAAAGAGAGAACCATCGAGGTGTCACATGCACTCAGGAGATGAACAATCACAATATATGATCAATAATATTATGGGGTCATGACAGGTGGTATCAAAGCATATTTTTCTCTTCACCACTACTATAGTCAAAACAATTGTGGGTGAAGGGGTGCACTTGTTTGGTGAATCATTCTAGGCACA
>ML789514.1:286382-303729 GCA_009831015.1 Picea engelmannii | reverse complement strand
TGTTTTTTGACTTTTGGTCAATTCTCAATTTACAATAGTGATAATGAGCTGTGAGCATTCTATTTATAGACTTTTTGGCCCCCTTTTGTCATTTTTTGGAACCTTTTGTCATTTTTTCTAGCTTGAAAATCATTCACTATGGTTCTTGAGTTTCTCGGGGGATGTTACGATAAGTGTTACTTTGGGTATTTGGGAATTTTTTTGAGAGTTGGTTCATTTTTAAAGGTCTTTTCATAAAAAGTCATTTTTCCAACTTTGTGCATGTAAGATAGGATTCCACCTCCACTTGTTGCACCTTGTTGTCTTTTTTTCTTTGCCATAGGATCGATCCCACCGAATTGTGACACAAAACCCTCACTCCTGCTCTAGAAGTGTCGTAATTTAGTGGAAGAGCCTACCTTCACATGGATGCCCTAGGTAGATCTTGGTTGCATTTTGGCATCCATGTCATCACTAATGACTATAGGCTTGGGAGTCCTTATTAGTTTTTCTTGATTAAGAGTTTGAGCCTCATTTGCATGATTCATTATCTCTTTTGACCTCACCCTCAGGACTCCCAAAAAACAACGGGTCTTCTTTCAAGCCCTTTTCAGACCCTCTAAACATGAAAAGATTGTCGAGCGATCTTTTTGTCCTTCACATTCGCCAAACTAAAATTCGAAGGCACGTCTGTCTGGCGGTAGTTTACCCCTTTTTTGGTCCGGATGGTCAATGGTACGAACAAAGGTATAATCTAGGAGCCTTGGTTCTCTAGAAGAGTATTCTCAGGTATAGATTTAACCCTTTTTCGGGCCTGAGGGACTAAATTTACGGAAAAGGAACCCCCATGGAGTCCATCGTTAAGCTCTTTTCAGACTCCCTAAAATTGAAAATATGGCCAGGTGACCTTGTTTCTTCACACTCATTAAATTGGTCCAGAAGAACATCCCTTACGGAGTCCATAGTTAAGCTCTTTTCAGACTCCTTAAATATGAAAATATTGTTGAGTGATATTGTCTTTGTCACACTCATTAAAATGATTTTGAATAGACATTTGTTCGGTGCTAGTTTACCCCTTTTTTGAGCTGACTAGACTACCTTAGAAAAAGGTACCCCAGTGGAGTCTCCTTTTACACTTTTTTAGACTCTCTAAAAATGAAAAATCATCAAGCTTACCTTCTCTAGGATCGTTAAAATTACATCGAAGGACGTTATCATTGTGTATTATTAATCGTATTTTCATTCCCGCTTCTTTGGCCTAATGCTGGCTCCATGTTTCTCTCAACTGAACCATTTGAAGCATGCCTTATACGCAATCCTTGTAGCACTTTGCCTCTACGTCTTGACACCTTGACCCATGGAGGATTTTTCCAAGTGTCCCTTTCCTACATATTTCTCCTTCCTCTAAGCATCAGTTTGTTCCTTGCACTTGGAACTAGTACGTCTGTGACACTTGTTCCTCCTTTCTAATGTGGCATTCTTTCATTCTTTTTCAAACTTTCCAAGATTATTGAAAAAGACAAAAAAAAAACAAATATACCCAAAAAAGAGGAAGGGAAAAATATTTTCTTTTGGTTGACAGCACAATGAGTCGCCCTTGGACAAAGCACATCCTTTTGTTTGTTCGTCAAGCTCTAGGATTCAATATGACCTTAGAAAGTTGTTCTCTCTATATAGATTTGTGTCCTCCTCCATTTGGTTATCCTTCCAAACATATGGAGAGTTTGTGTTGCCTCCTTCATCATGAACTTATGTCAATTCCATGCTTCCTGAGTCTCATCATTTGTCGTGCTTTTGTCCAAGGGAAGTTTTACTAAACTGGAGTCATCCCTTCTGCAGTTTGTCTCTTGTCCTCATGCCCGGCCACCCCGAAATATGAATCAAGTCCTTGTTCGAAATCAATGAATTTCTCGGCACTGATCACCAAGATCCTCTTGTATGTTCTCGATGAGCCATCGAAGACCTCTGGATAGTGAATTCATACATTGATATTACACTCCTACCTGATTTTTGAATATTTTGAAGTTGTTGATCGATCTCTGAAGACCTCATCTCTAGCCATTAGGCATAATTGGCTTCTTGAATATGGATACCATACATGTATATATTTTGATTTTGAGATGTAGATCTGTTGTGTACTACTCGCGGCTACACTTTATATAGTTATGTGACATGGATCTGCAGTGTATTTGATTGGCAACCATGATTTTATTTCATCTCGATCATGGGTATGCCCTCCTTGGGAAAACAATTTGTTATTTTTGCAGATGGCACCTCCTAAACTCTAGTCCCTTGGCTCACTCGCTTCGTACATTGGTGAATATTTGTAATGTATTTTTCCATCAGATGCTCTTCTGACCTCACACATTAGGGGGCATCTGTTATAACCCTAAATTGCACCAGACATGCATTCTTGGCATCAGGCCATCTAACTTGCTATCTTTTCCAAGCCATCATTGAACACGCTCTTCTAAAAATCATTGTTTTGAAGGTGTACACGCCATGCACCACTACTGCCCGCATACACACGCCCGCTGACCCACTACAGCCCGTGTACACTCACAGAATATCTCAAAAAATGAAAATTGCATAGGATACTAGTTTTTGGGCCGTTACTTAATCGTTTGACTGCCCATAGCCAGTCACCCCAACCGTTACTATCTCCTTTGGCCTATAAAATAAGGGTTTGGGGTCCTATTTCAACAAGAAGCACGAGAGCATAGAAACTCTGCCCATTTTTCCCCCTTTGCCCCATTTTTTTGCAGCCACATTGTGATTTTGAGCTGGAATTCCCTTTTCCTCCACTGCAAGTCATTGCCATTTCCCTAGAGAGAACTGAAGAGGAGAAGGATACGTGGAAGCAGTTGGTGCATTGTGAAGAGGAGCCCGGGATTGAATTCAAGGAGCAGTGTCGGTCTCATATTATAAGTGACTTTTGTGAGAATAATATAAAGAAGTAATTTTTCTGTCCCGCCAAATGATGTCTTAAACTTATATGATTTGTTTACATTTCTTGTTTATGATGTCTAACCCAATAATCCATATGTACAATGCATGCTTGTAGTTTCTTGTTTGTCTTTTGGTGAATGCAGGTCAACCTTGGGAGGAGACATGTAGTCAGGAAACAACTAAGCGCAAAGGGATCGACACCAGACATGGAGTTTAAGGTATGCCTATCAGATCCCTATACCTTTCTTTTTATGTATTATTGTGGGGTAATGTCGAGATAGTTGATAAAAAGTAGGATACTTTATACGGTTAGCTCTGCCTACATTTTAGAACCCTGCTGTAGTCTGTAGAGGGGTTTTCCCGCTATAGCAGTTATACACTTTTGGGGATGTCTAGAGCCCTACACATCTTCTAGGTGGATATTGGTGGCATCCCACCTAATACAACTGAATTATTTTTTATTTTTTCATGTCATCACATCTTGTTGTACTTCCAGGGCCGTTTTGGGGCCCTAAAAAATCTAATTTTGGCTCGCCACAATAAACCTATAGATAGAGTTAGGGTTTTACAGCGTAATGCATAGTTCTTTAAAAGACCTTTCCAATGGGTTATAACACACCTAAAACGGAGATTGTATGCAAAATCTACGAACCCTAGAAGTTAATGTACTAACTTACCCAAACAGGGCCCACATGACTTTTGTCATTTCATCTCCTAGGGTTAGGTTTTTGGGTGTCTAGGGTTTTGGCATTTTTGTTTAACATAAAAATCCCTTCAGAGCCTCATTGTAATCATGTTCTTGTGAATGAGCGTAGTCATCACATATGTTCTCAAAGATAAATCTTCCACCATTCTAGCGAGTCTTGCACTCTTTATTTTTACAGTCTCTTTACAATTCTTTCATTAATAGAAATCAAGTATCGTTGTATTTATCTGTTTCTGAAAATTTTCATGAGTATTTCATTGTAATTTCTCTGTTTTCATTTCATTCCGAACATAATCCAGATTAGTGGTATCAGAGCCAAGTTGCTCTTAATCATTTTTCAGCACATGTCCCCGATAAGGTCCAAGTATAGCTAGTTGGGTCTTGAGTTTGTCTCTCTTGAGGACACTCATTCTTGCACGCCCAAGAAACCCTCGATGGTGGCAGAAAAGAAAAACGATGGAGAAAAATATTATATTAACTTGTTGCTTGAGAAAGTTGTCGCATGACAGAGGGACAAAATGACGGATAATTTTGCACACATCCTTCAATGCCTTTCGATAGCAATAGGCGCATCCTCATCAAGCAACCATTTTGGAGGAACATATCCCTTCAAGGTACAAGTTAATTTTTGTATTCCCATATTTGAAGGCCAGATAGATGCAAATGCCCTAGAAAAATGGTTAAATATATTAGAAGGTTATTTCTTTGTTCAAAATTTTTTTGATAGGGAAAAGATCACCTTCGCACTCCTCAAGGCTCTCCCCCATGTTAAACATTGGTGAGAAACTTACTAGGAGAAAAGTTCCACAGAGGAATTTTGAATATATGGGGTCGATTCCACTTGGTATTTTTTTTTGGATGCGGTCAAAGAATAGTACTATCTTGTTGATGACTTTTAAGACCAGTACATGAGATGGACCACACTGCGGTAAGAGAAGAGAAAAACAGTGTCGGAGTTCACAAATACTTTCCATACCTTGTGCACCAAGCTGGGTATCAAAGACTCTAAGCAACATTTGGTTCTCAAATATCGTGGGGCTATGCATATGTACATCCAAACTAAAATGGATTTCCTAAACATCTCATCATTGGGAGTTTCCTATCAATATGTTGTCAAAATTGAGAAAAAAGTTAGGCACTTGAACAAATGGGAATTTGAGTCTGCAAATATGTGACAACCAAATCATGGTAAAGATGACCCTAACCAACAACCTCTAGACAATCAGTCCAAGACACAGGACAAAAAGGGTAAAGGGAAGATGAAGAATGACACTAGGAAGTGGTGGTAATTCCACAAAAGGCCCTAGCACAACACCGATGAATGTCGCTCGAAACAATCATTGGTGGTTGAGGTCAAAGACATGGAGCTGAACCCTGATTCAAAATCTGATCCAGAAAATATTGAAAATAGATAGATCATTGACGCATACCCCACTGCCACTGTTGTGACCACAACAATACAACTAGAAGAATCAGTAGATCCTAAAGAGGGGGAGTGTCTCTTCCATTCACAGATGTGGGTGAAGGGGACCCCATTGCATTTCATTTTTGATAATGACAACCAGAAGAACCTCATATCAGCTAAGGTCATCAAAAAGTTGGGGTTGTCTATGACACCAAACCCACAACCATACAACATCGGATGGCTTCACCGGGGAGGAGATATCCATCTCAGCCAGCAGTGTCGCATGTCCTATGGCATCCATCCCTTCAAGGATGAGGTAGTATGTGATGTTTCCCCTATTGATGTTTTTGATGTGGTTTTGGTCCAACCATATATGTGGAGATGCCATGTTATCTATGAGTCTATACCCTGTAGTTTCATTATTACCCTGGGAGGTCAGCTCTATCAGATACCAGAGGTAATTTTGACTACTGGTCCAACAAAAAAGTGTAGCAAGGTGATCTCTCATACTGAAAAATTCATCCTCTTCACAGTCTGTTCAAAGGATGCACATAAGACCACTACAACCACTGCAGCCTCAACACCTTCTATCCATCAAAAATAGATTGGCAAAGAGAAAGAAGATATTGATTCTTCACCTACAATGTTTCCTACACAATGCCCCATCAAACCCAGAGACAACAGGTTGGTGGAGCATATTCAACCCCGCCAGCAACTGTTTGTGATAGTATTCCACATACCAAGCATCACAACTTCTCAAACAAAGAACGCAGCTCACCAAGATTCATATTCAGAACATGATTTCCCCTCTTCCTTGGGCACTCAATGCATTGGACACCATTGCTTCCTAAAGGGGGAGGATTGATCCAGGTGGATATTGGTGGCCACCCACCTATTCCAACTGACTCCTTTTGCCATTTTTTAGTTCAACACGTTCTTATGTACTTCTTTGTAATTGTGGGTTCTACACTTCTGGGGATGTTTGGAGCCCTACACATATTCCAGGTGGATACTGGTGGCCTCCCACCTAATCCAACTGCCTTATTTTGTATGTTTTCATGTCAGCACATACTTTTGTACTTCCAGAGTCATTTTGGGGCCCTAAACAGTGTTATTTTGACTTGCCATAGTCAATCTATAGACGAAGTTTGATTTTTTATGGTGTAATGTGTATTTCTCGAAAATACCTTTCCAACAAGCTATCACGTGCCTAAAACAGAGATTGTATGCAAAAGTTATGACCTCGGGAAATTAATGTACTAATTTACCCAAACGAGGCCCACATGACTTTGGAGTTTCATCTCCTAGGGTTAGGTTTTTGGATGTCTATGGTTTTGGCATTCTTATTTAATAAAACAATGCCTTCAGAGCCTCATTGTAATCATCTTCTTGCAAATGAGAGTAGTCGTCACATCTCTTCTCAGAGATAAATCTACCACCATTCTAGTGAGTCTTGCACTCTTTATTTTTACAGTCTCTTTACAATTATTTCATTAATAGAAATCAAGTATTGTTGTATTTCTCTATTTATGGAAATTTTCATGAGTATTTCATTGTAATTTATTTTCTTTCATTTCATTCCAAACATAATCTGGATCAGTTTTCTTCTTCAGATGATGACAGTTAGGATGAAAATCCACCTTCGCCTGCTCACCTTCCTCCATATGAGTCCTTTGAACCTACACCAACACGAGCTCCACCGCTTCCTATATGGTTATGTTCAACACGAGAAGCAATTGGTGATCTTGTTGGTGATCCTTCAGATCAACGTCGGACACATTCACAGTTCCAGTGAGCCTATTTCCTTTTGGCCCAAGTTCCAAAGACTCATGATCCAAATACATTTGTAGAAACTTCAGGTCATCCATATTGGGATACAACAATGAATGAAGAGTATCATTATTTAATGGAAAATGATACGTGGGATATTGTACCTCTTCCAAAAGGAATAAAACTTGTCAGATGTAAATGGGTCTACAAAACTAAGTATGCATCAGATGGAAGTGTTGAAAGACATAAGGCTCGGTTAGTTGCCAAAGGATTTTCTTAAGTTGAAGGAATTGACTATAATGAAACCTTTTCCCCTGTAGCGAAAATGAATTCCATCCACCTTGTTCTTTCCCTTGCTGCCTCACATAAATGGGAGGTCCATCATATGGAAGTTAAATCTGCCTTCTTCAAGAATATTTGCAAGAAGAAATCAGCATGGAACAACCTCCTCGATATGTATAGAATGACTCTAGCCTTGTTTGTCACCTTAAGAAATCTATTTATGGTCTTAATCAATATCCCCAAGCTTGGTATGAAAAAATGGACAACTTTATGATTGACACTGGATTATCTAGATGTCATTATGATCCTAATGTCTATACCAAGAAAGTAGGAATCCATCTCATAATCCTTGTCCTTTATGTTGATGAACTTATCCTTACTAGAAGTGACTCAAAAATTTTAAACCATGTGAAAACCAGCCTTAAGAATAAATTTGAAATGACAGACTTAGGTTTTTTGCACTATTTCCTTGGCCTCCAAGTTTTACAAACCAATGAAGGAATTTTTCTTTCCCAGCCTAAGTATGTTTTTGACCTTCTTCATCACCTTCACGTGGACGATTATAAACCAGCCCCTTCTCCCTTCTAGTCTGGCGTCAATCTTACTTCTACCTGTACTTCTCTCAAAGTTGATGCCACCATGTACTGTCAGTTAGTAGGTAGCCTCTTATACTTGACTCATACCCATCCTGATCTTTCCTTTGTTGTTGGTCTTGTTTCCCGGTATATAAAAAAACCCCATGAAATCCATTGGAAATAAGCTAAAAGGATACTTCTCTATGTTCGTGGTACAATTTAGTTCGAGATACATTAGAGTTCAAGGGGGGCTCCTTTATTGGTTGGTTTCACTAATTCATATTGGGTCGACGACCCTGATGATTGAAAGTCTATTGTAGGTTATGTTTTCATCCTTGGTTCAAGACCTAACACTTGGGCCTATAAGAAACAATAAGCTATTTCACTTTCTTCAATAGAAGCATAGTATCGAGCAATGGTAAATGCAAGTCAGGAAGATTTATGGCTTCAACGGATTCTTTCAAAGTTTGGATTCTAGTAGCAACATCCGACCAGCCTTTGGTGCAACAATCAGAGTTCCATAAAGCTCGCCAATGACCCAGTTCAACATCAATTCGAAAAACACATCGAGCTACATATGCACTTCATCAGAAATCTCATTCATGATCAAGTTATTGAAGTGCTCTTTTTCCCTACAGAAGATCAAGTTGTAAACATTTTCACAAAGTATCTTATAGAAGCAAAGTTTTCCAAACTTCAATCTATGTTAGAAGTTCAAGAAGTTGTGATCAAGGGGGGATAGTCTCTAATGCCTCCTTCCTTCTCCTATTGTGTCACTATTGTAAATCCTTCAATCCTATCCCAAGTTGTTCTTAAGGGGGGATGTTAGGATATTTAGGCACTTAGTAGTTAGTTAATATCTACCTAGTCTAATGTGTTGTTAGGTAAAAGTGTGCTTCTTAGTGTGTTTCTTTAGTATGCATTAGTATGCATTTGTAGTTAGGAAATCCAACGGTCAGGATATGTTCCCGAAATAGAGTGATCTGACAGTTCATATTCTCCTTGATATTAACAACCATTGATTTGTGGCTTAACACTCAATTGGTCCATGATCTCTATTTAAAGAGCATGGAGGGTCATTTTACAATGATCAATTTTTGAGAAACTCTCTTGTAAAATCTCTTTGCAATCTTTTTCTTTTGCATTAATAAACTGCTCGAAGTGGTCGCATTGGCTGGGGTCGTGGATGTTTCCCTGTAGGGGTTTTACCACATCAAAACATCTATGTGTTGATCTTTGATCTGGTTGTGTGAGTGGTTACTGAAGGTGTTTGTCTCCTGTTGGAATATATGTGTTGTCTAACAATGGGAGCATGGGATTTGGATGGGTGCACCAGGTCCACAGAAGGGCACGACGATTTGATTGAGTGTGGGTGCATGAAGGGGTGTGGCACACCCAAGAAACACGAAGTTTCACACAAGTGACTCTTTGATTCCATATAAAACCAATGGTGCACAACCAAAGGAATCATAGAGAATTTTTTGGCAGGAGATTTGGAGAGCAAGTCTAAGGCAATGAGTAGAGGCAAAGTTTCCAGGATGGAATACAAGTAGCCAAGACTTGGACATTTTGGAAGGTTTTGGGGAAGTCTAAAAACACAATTTTGTAGAGGCATGTGTGAGGTAGAACCAAAATCTATATTAGCTTGGTGAAAGTCTACAAAAACAAAAGGACAACAAGTCTATGATTGTGGGAACATCTCAGGTGCACTACAGTTCATTGCAGAGATGGTTGTGATAGAGATTCTTGGCGGGACAATTTTTTTCTTGAGTGTCTTGGTGAGGTGATGCAATTTGTTTTTCTATGCCATATTGTAAATCGAGCCAATATTTATCATGTTTTAACTTCTTCGCAATAACAAAGACTTATTCGGGTGTTAGGCACAATTTGTGTTTCTTGTACTATTTATTGTGTTTGCCTTCATTTTGTTCCAAATTTGTTATCTTAGATTATCATGTTCATGGATGCATGGTTAAATAAGATTATGTGTTAAATTGTGTTAACAATTGTCTAAGTAAACAAGATTTGCACTAGATTAGGAGTGTGACTCGTCGGTAGCCTAGAATGGAAAATGTGCATGCTCTAGGTGAAGAGGCGTAGTCCGGATGAAGTATTCTTAGTGTTCCAAGAAACAAAGAGAGAACCATCGAGGTGTCACATGCACTCAGGAGATGAACAATCACAATATATGATCAATAATATTATGGGGTCATGACAGGTGGTATCAAAGCATATTTTTCTCTTCACCACTACTATAGTCAAAACAATTGTGGGTGAAGGGGTGCACTTGTTTGGTGAATCATTCTAGGCACAGGCTTGGTGAGGGCTCAACAGAGCCACCCATAGCAAAGGAAACCTGAGCTCAGACTTGGTGGGTTTTGATAGGACTGAGTTTTGAATGGAATCTGTGACTTGCGAGAAAGCATGTGCACACTCCTTGAGTAGGACAACATAGAGTTGTGAGGGTGAACAAAGCACTTGATAAAGGCAGACTATCACAGGAATGTCGTATACCCAGCCATAAAAGTAACCACAGAGTTGATCATATGATTTTGAGGAAGGCATGAGATGAACTATTGGGTGCCTTGGATGAACTCTTTGCAAGTAAAGTGAATATACTTGGAGGGCCATCTGTGGCTGATGGCAGTGAAATTGAGAGGGATCACAATACTGTAAATATGAGGAACCGATTATTTATCTTGGAGAGGATTTCCAAGCAGATGATAGACCCATTATACCAGCATGGTGGAAAGGTTGACCTGATGGAGACTGAAAAGGAAAAGATGAACCATGGGTTTAACAAAGTCGTTTAGGAGTGTCAGGAATCGAAATATGTGATGATTGGCACTTTGAAAAATGACATTCATGATGGACTCAAGGAAGCATAGGATGCACTTTCCATAGTCACATAAAGGTTGAAGGACCAAGACGACAACATCACATTGTTGAAATTAGATTTGGCTAATGGATAGAGATTTGTTGTCATGTCGATGAGGATCAAGATAAAAGAACGTGAGTCATATGAAAAAACTCGCAATGCTAAGTTGTTGGGAAACTTCGGTTGGGACATTGAGAAATACTTGGAGAAAATGAACGAAATTTCAGACGAAGCCAAGGTGAATGTTGTAGCGATGTTCTTGATAGGAACTGCTAAGACTGTGTGGAGGAACCGAGTGGAATACTTGGTAGCTAGGAGAAGCATGGGTTTAACAAAGTCATCTAGGAGTGTTAGGAATCGAAATATGTGATGACTAGCACTTTGAACAATGAAATTCATGATGGACTCAAGGAAGCAGAGGATTCACTTTCCATAGCCACATAGAGGTTGAAGGACCAAGACAACAAAATCACATTGTTGAAACAAGATTTGGCTAATGGATAGAGACTTGTTGTCATGTCGATGAGGATCAAGATAAATGAACATGAGCCATATGAAAAAACTCACAATGCTAAGTTGTTGGGAAAATTCGGTTGGGACATTGAGAAATACTTGGAGAAAATGAACGAAAGTTCAGATGAATCCAAGGTGAATGTTGTAGTGATGTTCTTGATAGGAATTTCTAAGATTTTGTGGAGGAACCGAGTGGAATGCTTGGTAGCTAGGAGAATTGTTAAGAAGATCGAAATCTAGGAAGAGATGAAGGAAACCTTGAAGGCACAGTTTTGTTCGGGGATCCAAGAATGGATCGCAAGGAATATATTGTTGGCTCTCAAGAACACTAGTAATATCCAATCCTATATCAAGGAGTTCACAGGGATCATGTTGGATATCAAAGACATGTTAGAATAAGACATACTTTTCCACTTCATGAATGGTATACAACCATGGGCACAGAGTGAGTTCGAACAGAAAAATGTACAAACACTTATAGTAGCGATCATCGCAACAGACAAACTATTGTAATTTATGTAAGATACCAGATCTATTATAATAGCAGAAAAATAGAAATATTGCATAGAATAACAATGGAACAACAAAGTATATGAAACCACAACACCAAAATAATATCTTTATTGATAGGAAACAATGTTCACTTTCCTGTTCGAGGGGAAAATATCCAACAGATCAACACTCTATTATAATGATTCTCAAGACCAAACTTCTCATGCCCTCGAATACTATTAATACTAAATCTATCTACCAAAAGAACAATCTAAAGGAATATCTTCTAGAAGCGGAAGCTTCTATTAGGACTTCTTACATTTGACTTTTTCTTCCTTATTACTAGGACTTATTAATATTTTCCTTTATTACATGGAAAATATAGTATTATACCTATGTGAGGGTTTAGGGAGGTTAGGTCCCTAAAATGCCCTCCCCCTTAAAAAAAAATCGTGTCCTCAAGGCTTTAGATGAGGAAATTGTTGCAGAATGGTAGTTGGATCCCGGGTGGCATCTGTTGGAGTTATATCTTTCCATTTTACTAACACTTCCTTGATGGTGCGCTGATAGAGATGACTCTCACAGTGGTCCAATACTACTTGTGGCTACAACCAAATGGAGCCTTATTCATCCAAATCGGGAAGAATGGTATGAGTTTGGAACTTAGATCCAATCGCCTTCTTTAAACATGAGACATGAAAAATAGGATGGATCTTAGAATGACTGAGCAAAGCTAACTGATAAGCCACTTGTCCCACTTGCTTGAGAACTGTATAAGGACCATAAAATTTGGGCATCATTTTCTGAAAATGGTCAACCTTGAGTGAAGTCTGTGTATAAGGTTGCAATCAAAGAAACACCTAGTCACCTTCATCAAATTGATGTTCTGAGTGACCTTGATCTTCTTGTTGCTTCAATCGATTATGATCCATGACCAAATTCTCTTTGAGGGTATGGAGAATAGCCTCTCGAATGGTAATAGTTTTTTCAACCACCTGGACCTTCAAGACACTAGGCATGTATCAGATAAATGAAGGTGGATTTTGTCCATATACTGCTTCAAAAGGAGTCATGCAAGTATTTGTATGGTCAGAAGTGTTGTACCACCATTGAGCTAGGGGAAAGCAGTGAGCCCACTTATTTTTCTTCTCAGATGCAAAACACCACAAATATGATTCCAAACACTTGTTGACAACTTCAATTTGGCCATCAGTCTAGGGATGATAGGTGATGTTGAGATGTAATTGGGTTCCCTGTAGTCTGAACAATTCTTTCCAAAAATTGCTGGTGAAATTGGGATCTCAGTTAGAGACAATAGAATGAGGCATGTTGTTGTTGGGAAAAATACCCTACGAACTAGCAAACTAGGGTCAGACTTGCATGTAGATTTTGACCCAAAAGAAATTACTTTTTTACCTACAACTGAAAACTTAAACCCCTCTTTCACAGCACATACATGGAAAAGGACCACTAACCTTGTTACCGACGTTCGATGTAGATACCCCGTTTCTCTTTGATTACTTGCTTGTGTTGCTCCTTCCACAGATGATTTGCACTCAAGACAAACAACAACTATGCATGCATGCTACTTATCTACTCAAGGGTTAGAAATCAAGCATAAATTAACCAAACCATAAACAATTCATGCATTGGGACGAGAAAAGTATTCTTTTTATTATTGAAAATGAATCAACTTACAATCAAAGCTGAGACTGGCCACCGCTCCTTGAACCTAATCCTGGGCTCCTCTTCTTATGTCCTTCAACTACTTTGCATTAAATCTCCTTTGGCATGAGGAAAGGCTAAAGGGTTGGGACAATGGATTACGTAAATGGGCAGAGTTTCTTCGCTATTTTTTTTTTTTCAAATGGTACCCCTACCCCTTCTTTTATAGGCTAGAAGGAGCTAGGGTTTTGGATGAACCCTCGGCCATGCATGGCTAGGAGTTTCAGTTAACTGACCCATAGCTTTTTGGTCCATCGGAAACTTTCCTTTTTTCGTGCTTTGTTAGGTACACGAAGGTTGTAGTGGGTCAACCAGCGTGCACACGCGTGTAGTAATGGGTTAGGGCGCGTGGGCCTTGACACAAGAGGATTTTCAAAGAGTTGTTCAGTAGAGTTTTGGAAAAGAAGAGATATGAGTTGGCCTGATGTCAGGTAAGAATGTGTGGTGAAATTTAGGGTTATAACAGATGCCCCCTAATGTGTGAGGTCAGAAGAGCATCTGATGGCCAAAATACATTACCAATCTTTACTGATGTGCCGAACGATTGAGCCCAAGGATCAGGAACCAGGGGGTGTCTTCTACAAAATAACAAATGTCTCACCGAGGTGGGCATACCCATGCTTGGGATAAAATAGAACCATGGCTACCAATCAAATACACAGTAGATCCATGTCAAATAACTATAAAGAGTAGCCGTGAATAATACACAGCGGAGCTACATCTCGAAATCAGAAAGATATACATATACAGTACCCATCTTCCAGAAGATGATTCGGCCTAATGGTTGTACTTCAGAGCTCGAGCAACAACCTCAAAATATTCTAAAACTCGGGTAGGAGTGTAATATGAGTGTACGACTGCAATACCTAGAGGTCTTCGATAGCTCGTCAGTTATGGACTTGATAATCTTGATGATCGGACTGAAGCCTTCAGTGATTTCGAACAAGGACTTGATTGGATGTTTAGGATAGCTGGGTATACGGACAAGAGACATATTGCAGAGGGGTCGACTCAGGCTTAGTGACAAACTTCCCTTGGATAATAGCACGACAAGTGATAAGACTCAGGCAACATATATGTTAATCATAAGTCTACGAAGTAGGAGGCAACGCAAACTCTCCATATGTTTGAAAGAGTAACCAAATGGTGGAGGACACAACTCTATATAGCGAGAAAAATCTTCCTAAGGTCATACTACATCCCATAGTCTGATGATCAAATGGACAAATGTGCTTTATCCAAGGGTGACTCATTATGCTACCAATAAAGAAAATACTTTTCCCATCCTCTTTTTGGGGTATATTTGATTTTTTTGTTCTTTTTGATAATTTTTGAAAAAGAATAAAGGAATATTATGTTACAATGGAGGAACAATTACTGCAAACATACGATCTCAAGGCACAAGGACAAGACTGATGTTCTGGTAAAATGATACTCTGGAAAAATCCTCCGGCGGCCAAAGGTGTTAAGACGCATAAGAAAACTGCCACAAGGCTGGTGGATAAGGTATGCAAATGCGGTTGATAGAACATGCAATGGTAACATCCTTTGATGTAAGTTTAACAAGACCAGAGAAGGTAAGCTCGGTGGTTTTTCATATTTAGAGAGTTTGAAAAAGCATAAAAGGAGACTCCTCTGGGGTACCTTTTTCGACAATAGTCTAGTCAGTTTGAAAAAGGGATAAACTAGCACCGATTAGATGTCAATTCAAAACCATTTTAACGAGTGTGACAAGGACAAGATCACTCGGCTGATTTTTCACTTTTAAGGAGTCTGAAAAAAGATTAACTATGGACTCCGTCGGGAATATTCTTCTGGACCAATTTAACGAGTGTGAAAGAATAAGGTCACTCGGTGATCTTTTCAATTTTAGGGAGTCTGAAAAGAGCTTAACTATGGACTCCGTGGGGGTTTCTTTTTCATAAATTTAGTCCCTCAGTGTTGTGGGGTATTCTACCCTATGGGCTAACAATCTAGGGCTTTAAACTTGTATGCAGATCATGACCCTTCATAAACTACTTTTAACCTTCTACCCCAACCTAAAACCCTTTTTCACAAGCAAACAAGGGAAGAACCAACTAACCTTTTTTTATCGACAGTTGGTGTAGATCCTCCGTTGAGCTTTGTCTCCTTGATTCTGTTGCTCCTTCCAAAAAGAGATCCTACAATCAAGACAAAACTATGCATGCATGCTATTGTTCTACTAGAGGGTTAGAGATTAAACACAAATCACATAAAACATATAAGACTCATGTAATTGGGACGGGAAAAGTATATTTTTTTATTAATCTCAATATGAACCAACTTACAATGATTATAGAGACCGGCCACCGTTCCTCGATCCTGATCCTGGGCTCCTACTCTTCTTTGTCCTCCAACTGATTTGCTTGAATTCTCCTCAAGCTTGAGGAAAGGCTAAAGGGTTGGGACAAAACGGATTCGGCAATTGGGCAGAGTTTCTTTGCTATGATTTTCCTCCTTTGAATAAAACCCCTACCCCTTCTTTTATAGGCTAGAAGGAGCTAGGGTTTTAGATGAACTCTCGGCCATGCATGGCTAGGATTTCCAGTTAACTGACCCAAAGCTTTTCGTCCCGGCGGAAACTTTCCTGATTTTTTGCTTTGTTAGGTAAACGCAGGCTGTAGTGGGCTAGCCTGCGTTCCAACGTGTGCAGTAGAAGGGCAGCAAGCGTTCAAACGCACCCAGTGTTAGGTTAGGGCGCGAGTTACTTATTTTAAGTGGTTTTTCAAGGTTTTATTCAGCATGGCTTTGGCAAGGAAGAGACATGAGTTGGCCTGATGCTAGGTAAGCCTGTATGGTGCATTTTAGGGTTATAACAGATGCCCCCTAATGTGTGAGGTCAGAAGAGCATCTGATGGCCGAAATACATTACCAATTCTTTACCAATCTGTACTGATATGCTGAATGAGTGATCCCAGGAATTAGGAATCAGGAGGTGCCGTCTGCAAAAAAAGTATCAAATGTCTCACCGAGGCGGGCATACCCATGCTCGGGATAAATCAGAACCATGGCTACCAATCAAATACATTGTAGATCCATGTCAAATAACTATAAAGAGTAGCCGTGAACAATACACAGCGGAGCTACATCTCGAAATCAGAAAGATATACATAGAAAGTATCCATCTCTCAGAAGTTGATTTGGCCTGATGGATGTACTTCAGAGATCGAGCAACGACTTCAAAATATTCGAAACTTGGGTAGGAGTGTAATATGAGTGTACGACTGCACTACCCAGAGGTCTTCGACGGCTCGTCGGTTATGGACTTGATAATCTTGATGATCGGACTGAAGGCTTCATTGATTTCAAACAAAGACTTGATTGGACATTCAGGATGGCCGGGTATGCGGACAAGAGACATATTGCAGAGTGGCCGACTCAGGCTAAGTAACAAACGTCCCTTGGACAATAGCACGACAAGTGATAAGACTCAGGTAGCATATCTGTTAATCATAAGTCTACGAAGCAGGAGGCAACGCAAACTCTCCATATGTTTGGAAGAGTAACCAAACGGTGGAGGACACAACTCAATATAGCGAGCAAAGATTCCTAAGGTCGTACTACATCCCAAAGTTTGATGAATCAAACGGACAGATGTGCTTTATCCAAGGGTGACTCATAATGATTCCAATAAAGAAAATACTTTTCCCATCCTCTTTTTGGGGTATATTTGATTTTTTTGTTCTTTTTGAATATTTTGAAAAAGAATAAAGGAATATTACGTTACAGTGGAGGGACGAGCATAGCAAACAAACAAGGTCAAGGCACAAGGACAAGACTGATGTTCTAGGAAATGATACTCGAGAAAAATCCTCCAGTGGCCAAAGGTGTTAAGACGCAAAAGCAAACTGTTACTAAGCTAATGGGTAAAGGATGCAAGTGCGGTTGATAGAACACACAATGGTAACGTCCTTCGATGTAAGTTTAACGAGCCCAGAGAAGGGAAGCTCGGTGATTTTTCATGCTTTAGAGAGTCTGAAAAAGCATAAAAGGAAACTCCATTGGGGTACCTTTTTCGTCAATAGTCTAGTCGGTTCGAAAAAGGGGTAAAC
>ML789514.1:248392-270467 GCA_009831015.1 Picea engelmannii | reverse complement strand
ATATATAGAGAGAGAGTAAAATAAAATAAAATATTTTACCTAAGGATATAAGCCAAGGTGGTATTAATTCCTAATTTTTCATTCCTTAAGCAAAAAAGGAGTATATTTAAACAAGGAGCTTAAGCATTATTATTTTTAAAAGGGTTTCCTAAGTTACATAAGAGTATATTTAAACAAGGAGCTTAAGCATTATTATTTTTAAAAGGGTTTCCTAAGTTACATAAGGTGAAGAAGAGTTATATATATATACATATTTATAAAAAATAAAAAAAAAATAAATAAATATGGAGTTTTCTGGTGATAAACAAGGAAGATTCCCTCATACTTATAAAAAATATGAGGATCCCTTATTAAATGTTAATGGGATTATTCAGGGAAAGAATATCAACATCGCTATTTGCCTAACCGCTAGGAAAAATCACATTAACGTTGGCCTGGAAAACCAATTAATGGTTTTAGAGCCAAATATAATTGAAAATAACACGTGTCTTTTCGATGGGAAATATGAAATTAAGAACCGACAACTATCTATTGATGAGTACAAATTCATAGGTCAATTCAATGTGGTATCAGTGTATCAAGGCAGTGTTGATATAATTCTAGGGTCAACTTGGGTGGATACATTAGGTACTTTTATGTTCAACACAAAGAGAAAGTTTTTAACATTTTATTATAAGAAAAAGAAATTCACATTACAGGACGCTACAATGAAGTCAATTTCAGAAGCTCCATCATCAGAAGACCTGAAGGACATATCAGAAGTGATCATTCCAAATAACCAGAAGTCAATACAAAATTTGCAAGATCGACAAGAAGAATGTGACAAAATCATCGTTGAAAAAGATGAAGAGATTTCTCGCCTAAGAAATCATAATCAGAAACTACTTGCAAAAATCATGAAATCCAAGGAGAAGAAGCGGTGTTTTCAAAAAATTGAACAAGAAAATCAAGGTCTCAAAGAGAAATTAACCAAAAAAGAGGAAGAAATCTCCTGCCTAAGGAACCTTAATTAGAAGTTACTAGAACAAATTAAAATATTAAAGGACGAAAGAAAGGAAAATCTAGAATCAGAAAAAGACAATAGGTCATAAAATAAGGAAGAACTCTTACGATTAAGACGACATAATCAGGACTTATTAACTCAGATTAAAAAGTTGAAGCATGATAAGAAGACTTTACCAGAAAAGCTAGATCACAAAACATCATTAGTCAACAAAGAAACAATGACAGACCCAATCAACATTACAACTCAAAAGGAGGCAAATCCAACTAATGTAAAGAGGTCTTCAAATGTCGAAGAAGAAACAATCCTGGACCATGAAGAAAATTCAATTCCAAAATTTAATCAACAAAAACCTATAAGTATATGAAGTAAGGATCAAGTTGCAAGGATGCCTTATCAACATCCTAATCACAAAAATTGATACTTTAGCCAATCCTTGTATCAATAGAAACAAATGACCAGTATGTCAAAGAATATTACTTCAGCTACAAATGATGTTCAAAGTTATCATGGGAATCGAAATACATCAAGTTCTTTCCAAGAACCCTATAAACTCCCCATGCAAAAGATCGAATTAGGATGGGCAGACTCCTTTACAATGCGACAGTTTTGCTCAACACTTAAAATATCCTATCATCTCAGGACCTCAACGATTACTAACTCGATAATGAAGAATCATGTGACAATAGTTACAAGCTAGCGAAAGAGATAAGTCTTCTATAAAGTATGCTTTGAGGACAAAGCATTTTTAAGGGGAAGGCAATGTTATGAACATAAAATATACATAAATAGATATTCATAACATAATAATAGTTAATAAATAATAATTATTAATAATGAAAGGTCATGTCTCAAAGGACATGACTATTGGTAAAGGGCACCCCTGCGTGGGTATATAAGCAGGCCCTCATTCTCAATTGTAATCATCATCTTATATCTTATTATTCATTCTTATTACATGTATATTTGTCCTCACAATCTTTTCATCTTTAAGGAGTCTGAAAAGGGCTTAAAGAAGACTCCATAATGGTTACTTTTCTCAGTTAATCCGGACGAGATCGAAAATCATGAATGCAGTCTCGTCGGATGTTTCTTTCGGATCTCAAAGTGAGCTTGAAAAACAACAAAGTTAGCTCATGATAGAATCTTTGTGGGTTGATGCCTGGCATCTCCTCGGGGGATCTGTATGCTCCAACGAAAACATTATATATGACGCCAGGGGTTCTGGAGATATTGATAGGTATCGTTTCAGCAACGGTTTCCATATTACCCTCAACATAGATCTTGTGTGTAGCTAAGGGATTAGTATGACAAGACCTATCTCTAGTCATAGTCACGGTGAATTATCCTGCTTTGATTCGGCTTAACTTTGGGAGGAAATATGATCTGTGATGAATATCTTCCCAAGGTTTGTCTGGACTAGTCATTGCTTCGATTACTGCTTCATCAGAAGGCAAGAATAAGTCTAAAAAATCGACGTTAGCGAGAGAACCCTGAGCCCAAATAGGCTCTAGAAGTGGATCTAACTCTTGTGCAGGAGTCAGATCAGGGTTAGTTGAAGCTTTTTGGACTAAAGAGTATGCTACCTCAGCGGAAGATAAGGGAATGGACATGCCTGAGTGCCCTGTCTCATCCATCGTGGCTGATGGGGAAGGAAGAATCCAAGGATCCTCAAAGTAAGTCGTGCAGAACGACGAAACTTGAAAAATCTCAACCTTATGGTGATTAGATACAAATTTGATATCGTCGTGAGGAGGTGGGAAATCAAAGGTACCCATCAAGGATGGGCACAAACCAACTCCTACATTAATGATGCCTGGTTGAGGATTATCAATCATCGGGACCATGGATGCCCCCAAATCTAGGTCAGGTCTGGAGAAAGATAGTTGATCAATGGTCACTATCCGACCCTCATGTGGAAACAACAAGACTCGGAAAACTGTAGCAACCATAGCTTGCATAGCATAAGTCCAACTCCATCCTAACAAGAGATTATAGTCGAGTGGAGCATCGACTACCACTACTTCGACACACATGGTTTTCCCTCCTAATTGCACAGGGAAAGAAGGAATGATGCCATGTGGTCGGAAAGAACGACCATTGAAAGCAGTGAGGAGAGTGGGTGATGGAGACAAAACAGGTTGGCCAATGGCCTTCCAACATGCTAACGACATAACACATGTCGAGGCACCCTCGTCGACCACTATGCGGAATATATTCCGAGTAAAAGTTTTCGTGGGATGAGCCACTACTATTTGAAACGCTACGTGGTAAGGCAGATGAGGTTTTAAGTCAGTTGTATCTAACATGATGGTGCCCGGATTACAAGTCTCAGTAGAGCCCAAAGCAGTTAACAAGGCCTTCCTCTGAGCAAGGCATCTTTGGAGGACCTCCAAAGCAGACATCGCACAAGGGGTTTGTGATAAATCCTCCACCATAGAGTAATTTTGGGCGGCCCTTGCATTTGGGTTGTGAGAATATTTTTTAAATGCACCCTTTGGAATGCGTGTCATTATTTATCCCAATGTATTCTTGATATGTAGAGGAAGAGATGAGAGATCAGCTTCTTTACCCTTCTCAGAAGTGCTTGGTTTACTATATTCATGTGCTCTAGTCGTTATGAAAGCATCACCCCTAACCATACATACGTTTGTGGATGAGGAATTGTTTGGAGGAGGGCATGTTTCTTGGCTTCCCCCTTATGTACTTGTAGAGGCTTGAGTTAAATTTTTCCCATGTTGAAAAGGATTAGTCAACATTGCCTGTTGTTGTTGTGTGACAAACTTTTGGGCCTCTGCAAGTCGAGGACACAGATGGGTCGGGTGGTCTTCTGCACACAAGTTGCATGGATACCTTGCCTTCCGTTTTTCTGTCATGTCCCCACCAACATTATCAATGGGTTTTTTATCCCCCTTACCCTTCTTTCGTTGTTTTTTCTTCCCTTCAGGATGTTGGGTGGCCTTTGGGTTAGTCGGCTGCACGGAGTGTACGTCCGACGTTTGGGTAGGGGGAGCAGCCAAAGCAATAGTTTGGTTGGCCACTATGTGTTGTATAGATAACTGTTGCAACTGTTTTGTCAATTGCTCAGCGGGCTTGGTTTGTGCTGAACCAACATTACCATTGGCATGTGGTCCATCTCTCTGTCTAGTTTTATCCAGTATCGAATGTGGCGCATCAGGAAAGATGTTGTATAATAAACTAGACTGAGAATAGATGAGCTCAAACTGTTGAGCCCTCATGATGGCATCCTCTTCAGAGAAAACTCTGGAAGTCACGACGTCTTTGGATAACTGTGGGACCAAAGACTTAAGGAACCACTCAAGCAGGAATGCTGGTGGGACGGGTACTTTGATTAGACTCTTCCAGCCTCTCCATTCTCGGATATGATCAGAGATATGGTCTACTATTGTCTGTTCAAAATTGGCGAGCAGCTCTGTTCCAGCGTCGTATCTCACAGGTAACTGGAAATGGTTAAAGAAGGCCATCGCCAGTTCGCCAAAAGGAGAGTATCTTGAGCGATCGAGCTCGATGTACCATTTTGCAACACTCCCGATAAGAGTGCGTTGAAACAATTGCAACTGTATCGAGTCATCTTTCAATGAGTTAGATGAACACCAAAGATGGAAGGTAGTCACATGATCACCTGGATCTTCAATAGGCTTGGCCTCAAACTTTGGACTATCCGAAGGCAACTTCGTTGTCATAGGAGGCCAACATGGATCGTGACAAATAGTATCATTTAACAACCTTTTCAAATCTGGCAAGTGTAAAGTTGCCAAGAATGGTAGTTTGGGTTGCTGCTGATAACCTGGGAAAAAGGGTCCTGGAGTTTGACTGGCACTAGGTTGCCAGGAAAAGTTTGGTTGTTGGCCTGGATTTTGGAAGAAACCATGGCCCTGACCAGCGTAAGGATTTTGCATCTATGGAGACATCATCAGCTAATTTCCCATAAAGGACATAGGGTGTTGGGCATGCATCATGTTCGAAGGACTTTGGGAAGGATTAACCCATGCCGGTCCTGATGTGAGAGGCATAGTAGTCTGTCCAGGGTTCCATTGACTGTGGAAAGAATTACCCCAAAACGACATTCCAGAGGAGGGAACGGATCCTTGTCCTGAGTTCCAAGGTCCTGCTATATGTGACCCCTGTGCAGGAATAGTACCCTGTGCCGAAGTAGACTGTCCAAAACTGGGAGTGCCCCTAGATGGGAAAGAGGTGGATGAGAAAGTGTTGTTACCAAACGTCTTGTTCCAAACAAATGGTGTCGAACCTACCGGCATACTATGCGCAGGTGTTCCTTGACTGCCGACTCCAAATAAACTAGTGTGTGCAGGCTGCCCGACAGACTGCTAATGCGGACCACCAAGCGAAGGGGGCGAAGGAGGGATATGACCTCCAGTGTAAGGAAAAGTGTTAAAAGGGACAAGAGTTCCCCCAAGTTGACCTTGCAGAGGAGCGTTAGAGCTCCCTGCCCCCAGACCCAAAGTCTGTAAAGTGGAGTAAGTGAGTGCAGGACTTGTACCCGAACTAGGCATACTATATGAGAACGGAGGGTCTATCGCACTAGGTGTGACGGGGATTGTGGTCGCCGCCATAGACGAGTTTGATCCACTGTGCGACATAGTTGTGGCCGAGACCATGGTGGCTCGGACCGATGGCGGTAAGTTAGGAGATGACTCTCCTGTGGTAGCAATTTTGGTGGGAATGGAAGAATTCCCGGAAGAAGTAACAACGTTTGTTTCCATAGTTGTGTGAGGAACTGACTGGCGTTCATGAAATTGGATTGGTGCAATAAATGGTGGCCAGGTATCAGTGGTTGGGGTTTCAACTGAGCCAAGAGAGGCGGTTGATTCCTCCGGGAGTTGTTTGGGCACAAAGGTTTGTAACCTGGTCACTTCGAAAGACCCTTGTTGGTCTACCTTCCGCCTTAATGGTGGCGGTGGTGGCTCCAGTGTAACCGGCGGCAGGCCAAGAAGCCTTCATGACCGGCGGAGCTCGGGATCCTCCACTGTGTGAGAAGATCCAAGACATGCTAAGGTATTCTACACATTCAAAATTAACACACACTAAAATGAAGCCCCTAAGAGATAAGACAAGCAATCACTAAACTATTTGGAAGAACAGTTACAACAACCAACACTAGAGCAAATTATCGGTGCAAGTGCAACTCAAAAACGAAATCACCCTCCGGGTATAATCTGCAAAGCATGGCCCGATGTTTATCCTAGGTACCATGGTATACCCCCGCATTCACCTGTGTATGTCCCTAAAAATATTGGCAACTAGGTTGCCAGCACGCGAACAGTCACCAGGTGGGTACAATCGAAATTCGGGTAGACCACAATGAGCAGGGTATCAAGCCTGAAACCTATCAAGGGTATCGAGAGAAAATGGTCTGGAAGACAACTGAGGACCTCGAATGGATTCGAGACCCACGAAGCCCCGTGGAAATTGCAAATGACGGAATCCCAAAACAAGCCCTCAATGTGTGTTCTCCACTACGATTGGTCCGGCTTTGGAGGGGTTATCTCCACAAACTTTCCGCACACGACCTCGTGTTTATCCCCTGTGTTAGAGGGGGTTCCTGGATAACTTCCATGAAACTAGACTTAGACACTCCCTATCGCAGACTCTAATGTTTGGTTTTGAATGGCCTTGGAGAGTTTCCTCTCCAACCTAATCCAAGGCCCTAGTCTTGAACTAGTTTGTGAACCCTACAAACAAAAAGTCTAGAAGATTTTAAGATTAGCATTGCTTTTAAGGATTTTTCTTACGTCACGGGGTATGAATTTGAAACTGATGATGTGTAAAGATAAAAGCAAAAGTGAATGAAAAAGGCTGGAAACAAAAGACTTTTACTAAATGCAAAATTTCAACAACTTTTCACAAAGAAAGTTTTCTTTTTCTTTTCAATTTTTCTAACACTTTATACAGTAAACATAAAGGAATTTCGCTCAACTACGAGCTACTTATGCTCTAAATGCACTGCAGAAACTTACGAAATAAAAGACTTCCCATAGCTAATGATGAAGAAACACACTCTTCAACCAAAGAAGAAAATGCAGAAGAGATTTTTTTTATTTAAGTGCTACTAAAGCAACAAAGGGAAAATACTGACAAGCACAAAACCAAGAAAAACAAATTCTAGCTTAAAGCGCATATCGCAAGGAATCAGAGTAAAGACACATAATGGCAATAAAGGAAACAAAGACTCTTACGCTTGTCTAAAAACCATAAAATATATATATATATATATATATTTATTGTCAACTATCAACTGAGAAAAAGCAGGGTAAGGGTAAGATGACCTAACCTACTGACTGTTCAACCCTAGACTCAAACACCTGAGAGGAATAATTCTCATCAAAGGAGGGGATGACTTCCCCACCCTGAACAAAAAGTAGCATGTCAAGCACGCTACTATCACTAAAACAGCACGCGTGCAAACGTGTGCTGAGCTGAAATAGGAACCGTGTACATGCGGGCTGACCTTGTACAGGCCATGTGTATGTCTAAATTCTAAGACAAAAATGAAAACAAGGAGTCCAGACCAGGAAGAGGCCTCTATTATTGATAACCAGGGTCCCTTGAAGGCTTGGATGCTCTTTCTAACAGAAAAGAAAAATAATGCAAGGAATAACAAGGCGAAAAAAGAAATCTGAGATAGGATTGTGAACCAGCAAGACTCAAACAGGATTCCAGAAAACCCCCTGAGAATGTATAATTCTGACAGGGAATAGGTGGACTGCCTCTAAAGTTCTTTGAACTCTTTCACGCTACTATTATCTCTACAGCTAGCGTTCACATGCGGGTTGTAAGAGGATAGGGCGTGGGTACACGCGTGCAGGCCTTCTGCAGGCCGCGTGTACCTCTGTGTGTCCTGACAACTACCGTCAAGCAAAAGTCAGGTAAAACTGGTATGAAGAACCAGGCTCCCTACTAGCTCAGACTTTACAGAAAAAAGATAGGCAAAGAAAAACAGAAAACCTATTCTTTAAACTACCCAAAAACTTTAAATAAATCCAGAAACCCTAAAGAGTGTTATCCCTAGTATGGTCACCAATTCTGTTGTTGGGAAAAATACCCTACGGACTAACAAACTAGGGTCAGACTTGCATGCAGATTTTGACCGAAAAGAAATTACTTTTTTACCTACAACCGAAAACTTAAACCCCTCTTTCACAGCACATACATGGAAAAGTACCACTAGCCTTGTTACCAGCATTCGATGTAGATCCCCCGTTGCTCTTTGATTACTTGCTTGTGCTGCTCCTTCCACAGATGACTTGCAATCAAGACAAACAACAACTATGCATTCATGCTACTTCTCTACTCAAGGGTTATAAATCAAGCATAAATTAACCAAACCATATACAATTCATGCATTGGGATGGGAAAAGTATTATTTTTATTATTGAAAATGAATCAACTTACAATCAAAGCTGAGACCGGCCACCGCTCCTTGAACCTGATCCTAGGCTCCTCTTCTTATGTCCTTCAATTGCTTTGCGTTAAATATCCTTTGGCATGAGGAAAGGCTAAAGGGTTGGGACAATGGATTATGTAAATGGGCAGAGTTTCTTCGCTATATATATTTTTTTTCAAATGGTACCCCTACCCCTTCTTTTATAGGCTAGAAGGAGCTAGGGTTTTGGACGAACCCTCGGCCATGCATGGCCGGGAGTTTCAGTTAACTGACTCATAGCTTTTTGTTTCGTCGGCAACTTTCCTTTTTTCGTGCTTTGTTAGGTACACGCGAGTTGTAGTGGGTCAGCCAGCATGCACACGCGTGCAATAATGGATTAGGGTGCATGGGCCTTGACATAAGAGGATTTTCAAAGAGTTGTTCAGTAGAGTTTTGGAAAATAAGGGATATGATTTGACCTGATGCCAGGTAAGCATGTGTGGTGCAATTTAGGGTTATAACACATGCCATGAAGTTTGAAGATATTATCCATGAAAAATTGAGCCATTGTGGATGTGTTGAAGGGATGTTGCAGAGCATAGAAATGAGCATATTTGGAAAGACGATAAACCACCACCATGATTATTGTCTTATTTCCATATTAAGGTAGGCCCACAATGAAATCCATATAAATATACTGCCTGATAGAATGGGGAATCGAAAGGGGTTGGAGTGTGCTTGGGGATTTGATTATTTCTTCCTTGTTGCGCTGAAAAACATCACATCCAACCACAAAAGTGTGGATGTCATGTTTCATACCATCCCAAAAAAAAAAATGTTTGATCCTTTCATAGGTTTTGGTAAACCTTGGATGCCCAGCTGGAGATGAAGCATGAAGCTCATAAAGCACTGTGGATTTAAGTTGCGACTTTTATTAAAAAGAGAGGTCTCAAATAAGAGTGTGGGTAGGCCCCATAATTTTGTTTTTGTTACTCCTTTGGAATTATACTTTGATATGAATAATATTTCAATTTTGAAAGGCCCCAATAATTAACAAGAAAAAATGTGTAGTAATTTCACAACCAGAATACAGGAGGTAAAGTTGCATGGCAATAGATCTTGTATGTTCTATTGGTGTTTATGTCCCAAGGGTTAAGGTATGTAGGGTTTCTACATACAAGTATTTTCCCTATGATATAGCTCTCTGAAACACGTGCGGGGTCCAATAGTAGTACTCAATCCAATATATCAAGGCACCAACTAAGGAGGCTAGACCGTGCCCTTAGTCGTACAACTCGACTACCTAGGTACTAGAGAGTATATTCCAAAGTTTTGTTCTTGGTGGCACTATATAATTTAGGTGGTCGATTGGTTTATCTACAGAGGCATTCAATATATTTAGGTGTATCCATATACATATTTTTTCTAATGCACTACCACTCGAAGGGGTACCAACAAGGGTTACAAGGGTGGCCAACAGTGTGTGCTTAAGCACCACTTGTAGTTCCTGCATGTATTCTTCCTCTACCATGGATTTATGTGTTTAATGACAGATATGTGTAGCTTTAATACGTCGGAGTATGTCTCTACCCTGAAAAAATAACCCACAATTTTCTTCCAAGGAAAGTGCTCTGATACCACTTGTAAGATAACATATCTATTATAATAGCATAAAAATGGAAATATTGTAGAGAATAAAAATGGAACAACATAGTATATGAAACCGAACACCAAAATAATATCTTTAATGATAGGAAACAATGTTCACTTGCCTCTTCAAGGGGGCAACCTCCAATAGAGAAGCACTCTATTACAATGATTCTCAAGACCAAACTTCTCATTCCCTCGACTCTTATTTATACTAAATATATCTACCAAAAGAAGAATATGGAGGAAGATCTTCTAAAAGTGGAAGTTTATATCATGTCTTCTTACACTTGAGTTATTCTTCCTTATTACTATGAATTATTGATATTGTCCTTTATTACATGGAAAATATATTATTCTACATATGTGAGGGGTTAGGGAGGTTAGGTCCCTAACACTTTCAGGGTGAACCCAATACAGTTCCTAGGAATAGTGAGGATGCCCAAGGTGAGAAGAAGCAACAAGGGAAGGGGAAGAAGAAGGACAAGGGAAAAATGAAGTTATTCAAGGGAAGTAGAGACTATGCAAAGCAAATGGATGCAATGAAAGACAATAATATAATTTCATATTGGATTTGTGCCAAGGAGCACTATCGAAAGAATTGCCCCTTGAAACAGAAAATGAATGCATTGGAGAAGGAAGACAACCCATATGTTGGATTCTTGTAGGTCTTGAATGTTGTCATGGAAGGTGACTCCACAGAGATCCAAGAGAAATATGAGAGGAAACTTTTGTATGTGCAATACAAACTTAATGGGAAGTCAGTGTTAGCCATGGTGGGTAGTAGGGAGACTCATAATTACTTGAGGGAAGACATGGTGTGGAGGCTTGGTTTGCAGTCTGAAACAACACAGACAACCTTCAATATAGTCAATGCAAGTGTGGAGAGATTTGGTAGTGTGGCCAAGGATCTTGTTGAATCTTGGTGACTGGTGGGGAAAGAATAGTTTCATTGTTGTTCCTATAGACGATTTTCAAGTTGTGTTGGGACAAGAGTTCATGAGGAAGGAAAAGGTAGCACCAATTCTTCACATGAATAGTTTAGTTTTTTTCTCATGACAAAATCCATGTTTGATTCCTAGCATAAGGAATAAGGAAGGAGGCATGCATATGTCTTCCTTGCATATGGTTGTTGCGAACAACTAAATCAAGCAACCTTGTGGAGACTAACTTGGATGATGTGGAGAGATGGTTGGATAATCTAATGAAAAAAATGAAAGGAATATTGTGTCAGTGGAATGGAGGCTTGTTGATGTTGAAGAGATAGTTGGAGATATGGTTAAGACAGTGGATGGATTGGCTGATTTCTATTTAAAAGTTGATGAGTGGCAATGAAGAATAGAGGAATTCACAGAGATGAATATGTTGGAGTAATTCATTGAATAGGAACAGAAACCATTCATAGACCAAAGGGATGTGAGGGAGACACAACAAACTTGGTGGAAGAGAACCAAGGAAGGGGATGATTCCTCCTCTAGAGAACTTGGACATGGTGAATGGTTGTATGACCTTGAGCTATAATGACTAATGGAAGAGTGCGAAGGAAAAATTGGTTCAAGTGTATTGTTGCTTATGTACATGACGCATAAGTATGAAGACACTTCACTAATCACATTGGGATGGATTGGAGATGAGGGAGATGGCCCAAGTAGCCATTCCCATTCATATACAAACTATATTGCAACACATTGACTAACTATATCGGTGAGAGGTAGCAATGCCTATGTGGCACCTTGAGGAGGTGCTTTGGTGAAAACTATTGAGAATGCAGTGGATGACTTAACATATTGGAGAAAATCAAGAGTTGTGGATATGATAATTTTGCAGAAAGAAACAAATGTTTGAATGTGAATATGTGACTTATTGATGTAGAGGAACGATGATTGGATTAGCTATCCAATCAACCAAAGTCACAAGGGGATCCAACGCATGGAATAATGGGAAGACAGACTAATGTATGGAAGAAACAACAAGTTAGAAGCCAATGAAACTTTGTAGACTCATGAAACTTCCTAAGGGAATTTACCTTGACAATAGTGGTTGAAGAGACTTTAGTTGTTGAGTGATGAAGAGATCCAGAGCTGGGAAGATACACCATGGAAATAGAGGGATGTTTTCAAGGAAAAAAACAACTTGGATAAGGGGAGGATGTAAGGTTTCCCAAAAACCCCACCAAGCACAAGTGCTCTTTGGGAAGATTCAATGACGAGATGGACGAAGAGAACAAGGAAGAAGTGATTGGTTGAGTGAAAAAATATGTTTGGGTGTGGGAAAGAGCACCTTGGGAACATGATGGTAACGCACAAAACCAAGGGGGAACACATCTTACTTGCCTTAGAATTATTGAAGAAGACTTGGGATGCATTTGGGAAAGGGTAGGGTGGCTTGGGAACATACCTAAGGTGTGGGTTTGTCTGTCCTTGGCAACATGGGTGCACTAGAGAGGTTGGATGACCCCCTCCACACAACTACAAGGAGTCACAACGATCTGCACGAAGAGAAAAGAAGGCAAGGGGAATGTTCCCAAGGATGGTGTGTATCGTTCGAAGAGATGACCATTTGATGGGTGTGCAAGCTTTGGATGGGATCATCAGGTCCATGGAAGGGCATGCCAAGTCAAATGAGTGTGGTTTTGTGAAGGTGCATGACACACCCAAGAGATTTGATGTTTCACACAACTGACTCTTGGAATCCATATAAAAGCAAGGGCTCACAAGCAATGGAAGAATAGAGCATTTTTTGAAAAGAGATGTGGAATCAAGTCTGAGGCAAGTCCGAGGAAGCAAATTGAGGTGGATTTTCCAATATGGAAGACAAGTAGCCAAGAGTTGGATGTTTTGGAAGGTTTTCTTAAAACACAAGTTTGTGGAGGCATGTGTGAGGTAGAACCAAAATCTATGTTAGCTTGGTGAAAGTTTGCAAAAACAAAAGGATAGCAAGTATACGATCATGGGAACGTCTGAGGTGCATCACATGTAGTTGTGGAGATGGTTGTGGCAGAGATTATTGGTGGGACAAATCAGTTCTTGAGTGTCTGTTATGGGATTTTTACCATGTGACCTTAGGTATATGTCACAACATAACCTAAACGTATTTAAAAGAAAAAACCTACCTTCACACATACAAATTGCAATAAAATATTAGCTTAGAAGAGAGAAAAGAAGATTTCACACATTGTATCCAATGGTCAATGTAGTTCCTCGCTCTCGACCTTCAATTTTCTCTCGATATCTTCCTATACCAACCTGCAAAAGGAGATCAAGTCTATACTACAACAAGGTAGTTATGAAGTCAAGATATACATGTAATGTCTGAATTAAAATATGCAAAGGAAGTTAACATATATAAATAGATTGAAAAAAATTACACATATATGGAGGGAAATAGAACTATTTATTGAAAACAATACAAGTAGGTAGTTACAACCTGACACTAACCATCGGCACTAGCTCAAATCCAACCGCCCAGGTTCCTCCAATGGAAACTTAAATCGTTAACTCAGTGAAGTGGATCTTCCTCGAATGACTCAGAAGGGATAGGAACACACCCTACAGTCACATATGAGAGAGGAAGGAATTTTGGAAAACAAGTTTCTAGATCAAAGGATGTTACTCAGAGGTTCAAGGAAATAGGGAAGCTTGAAAATCATCATCATAATCTTGCACAAAGGTTGTCTTTCCTCATCCATACCCCTACCGGTGCTTGTATACCATCCTCAAGGGATTGAGGTGGTTGTATTCCATTGTGTACGAGCCAAGGGAAGTTTGGGAATGAACCCAACCAAAAACCCCACCTCAAAATGTGGAATATTTTTATTTTTTCACAAAATTGAGGGTATATACAGTTTATACACTAGAAAATAGTGTATATACGCAATTCATGTTGGGTATGTGTTATATTCTTTGCACGAAAAGTAAAAAAAAATCTTCCTCGGAAAACATGTCACGTATTTAGGTGGTTTTTCAGCACATGGTTTTTGTCAATGGTTTTCTATTTTTGGTTAAGGAATTAGGGTTTTGGACTAATCTAGGTCATTGGGTTAGGGTTTTGGATGCCACTGGATCATATATGTATATTTTATTGTAAACAATGTATTACATATCAATGAATATAGAATATGTTGGTTTTCCTGGTTTGGGTTTCCAGGGGAAAAATCTCTGTGTAATGTTTGTATTTTCCATTGTATATTTTTTGTTCTTTTTCTGAATATATGTTTGTAGTAGATATTGTACAAGGTTAGAATATACATTTGGTATCAGATCTTTATTGGCTTCAGGGGGACACCTTTGTGGTCAAGGGTTTGGCTTGGGACTATGATAAGCCTTGTTAGAGTGGGAGATCTGTGGTATTGATTTTTCAGGTGAAAAGAAATGGCAAGCAATTCGAAGCTGGAGATCGAGAAGTTTAATGGGAAAATTTTTGAGTTGTGGAAGCTCAAGATGGAAGATATGTTGGTGGATAGAGATCATTGGATCATGGTAGATCCAAGTACTGCACCTACAGGAACTTCATCAGACAACTGGAAAAAGTTGGATCGAACGGCAAAGAGCACAATCTGACTGTGTCTCTCCGATTCAGTATTACTAAATGTGTCAGAGGAAGCTACAGCCAAGGATTTATGGGAAAAGTTGGGGAAGGTGTATCAATATAAGTCCCTAGTGAATAAAATATTCCTAAGAAAGAAGTTGTATAACCTGAGGATGAGATATGGAGACTCGGTGGCAGAGCATTTGAACGCCTTCAATACTGTGGTAAGTCAGTTAGTATATGTTGAGATTAAAATTTCAGATGAAGATAAATGTATCAGTTTACTATGTTCTTTACCAGACTCGTGGGATAGTTTTCTTATGGCCATAGGTAGTAATACCACTTCCTTGAAGTTTGAGGAACTGGTCTCATCTTTGTTGTCGGAGGAGATGAGACAGAAGAATATGGAAGGACATAGCAAAAATGCATTATTTGCAAGAGGATGTTCTCAGGAAAGAAATAGATATAATTTCTCAAGTAGGAGGTCTAAGTCTAAGGGTAGATCTAAATATCCCAGAAATTTTGTAAGGGTATGTTGGAGATGTGGAAAAGAATGGCACTACAAGAAGCAATGTAGATCCAAAGTTGAGAAAAAGAAGGGATCTGAATAATCTCATTCTATAGAAGAAAAGACCTCCAAGGAAGAAGGAGGGGATGTGTACTTGGCTTCTTCAAGAACACATGCAGATCATGAGGTATGGTTGGTTGACTCTGGTGCATGCTTTCATATGACTCCCCACAGGGAGTGGTTCTGTGAATATGAAAGGTATGATTGAGGTAATGTTTTGTTAGGTGATGATTCGACAACCAGAATCATAGAACGAGGAAGAGTCAAGTTGAGGTTCATAGATGGAAGGATTATAACACTGACTGGTGTTCTGCACATCCCAGGTTTGGCCAGAAATTTGATTTTTGTACGCAAAATGGACGATGCAGGAGTAAAAACAATATTTGAAAAGGAAACCTGCAAGATGGTTCGAGGAGCAATGGTGTTGTTGAAAGGAGTTCAGTTTGGAACTCTGTATAAGATGGAAGGAAGCACTATTAGTGATGGGTTTATTAGTTCCATTGTTCTTGATATTGGAGTTGAAGAAGAAAGAACTCCTATAGTCTCTGGAGAAAAGGTTATGTTGTGGCATCAAAGACCAGGGCATATCGTAGAGAAGGGTCTTCGACTACTACACGGTAAAGGTATGGTTGAAGGTATGTCTAACAACTCTCCGGATTTTGATTTTCATGATCATTGTCTATATGGGAAGCAGGATTGGGTAAGGTTCACCTCTAGTGCAAAGAGGATGGAAGGAATCTTACAACTAGATCACAGTGATGTTTTTGGACCTGTGTCGGTCCCATCATTGGTAAAATATGTGTACTACGTCTCATTTATTGACGACTTCTCAAGGAATACTTGGATATATTTCCTCAGGAATAAATATGAAGTCTTTGACAGGTTTAAAGAGTTTAAGGCTCTTGTTGAGAATCAAACAGAGAAAATAATTAAGGTGTTGAGGACAGATAATGGTGGAGAGTTATACGAAAATGAATTTGAAGAATTATGTAAGAAGTGCAGTATAGAAAGGCAGAAGACTACTCCATATACACCTCAGCGGAATGGATTTTCAGAAAGGATGAACAGGACGTTGATGGAAAAAGTAAGGTGCATTCTCAGTGGTGTCAGGTTAGGGAAAGAATTATGGGTAGAGGTAGTGGGTACTTCATGTTACCTGGTCAACAAATCACCCTCATCAACGTTGGATGACAAGACTCCACAAGAGGTATGGATTGGTAAGGAACCTTCTCTCACACATCTCAAGGCATTTGGCTGAAATGCATATGTTCATGTTCCAAAGGAAAACGGGAGTAAGCTGGATAAGAAGGTTGAAACGTGTATATTTATTGGATATAAAGATGGTCTCAAAGGTTATAATCTTTGGAACCCATAAACTAAAAAGGTAGTGTATATCCGAGATGTGGTATTTAGAGAAATGAAGGATGTTGTTAAACAGGAAGTCCTACCAAGGAAGAACCAAAGAAAATACAGTTTGATTTAAAGGATGATGAATCAAACTCTACAGAAGAACATGAATCAGAAGATGAATATCCTCATACTCCAGTATTGAGGAGATCGGTTCGAGAAAGAAGGCTACTGGAAAGGTATACTCCATCTATTTTTTGTTCAAATTTTTCTTTGTCTATTACTGATGATGATCCTAGAACTATCAAGGAGGCAATGGATTCAGAGGATGGAAATCTTTGGAAAATGGCCATGGATGAAGAAATGGCATCTTTGGATAAGAATGAGGCTTGGGATCTAGTGGATTTTCCCACTGGAAGAAAACCCATTGGTAGCAAATGGGTATTTAAAAAGAAGCTGAATGCAGAAGGAAAAGTGGATAAATACAAAGCTTGGTTAGTAGCAAAGGGTTATTCCCAGGTTGAGGGAATTGATTTTGGTGAGATTTTTTCTCTTGTTTCCAAGTTAACCTCTATAAGATTTTTATTATCTATTGTTGTTGCATTTGATTTTGAGGTAGAACATATGGATGTGAAGACAATATTCCTACATGGGGATCTGGAAGAAGAAATCTATATGAAGCAACCAGAAGGTTATGTTGTGAAGGGAAAGAAGGAGTTGGTATGCAAGATGAAAAAAGTCCCTGTATGGTTTAAAATAATCACCAAGGATGTGGTATCAAAAATTTGATACTTATATGTTAGGACTTGGCTTCACAAGAAGCAAAGAGGATCATTGTGTGTATTTTAAATTAATTGGTGATCATTTTATTTATTTGGTCTTGTATGTGGATGACATGTTGTTGATAGGAAACAACAAGGAGATTATCCAGGATGTGAAAACTCAGTTGTCCTCTAAATTTGACATGAAGGATCTCGGTGCTTCAAATTTCATTTTGGGCATGGAAATTAAAAGAGATGGAAAAAAGAGGAAACTCTGGTTAAATCGGAGAAAATATGTCGAGACAATATTCCATAGGTTTAATATGCAGGAATGTAAATCGGTCAAGGTTCCTATTCTTGTTGGTGTAAAGTTATTTGTGGATCAGTGTCCCAAGACACATGAAGAAGAGGAGGACATGTCTCATGTTCCATATGTGAGTGTAGTTGGCAGTTTGATGTATGTAATGGTCTGTACTAGACCGGACATTGCATATGTAGTGGGAGTTTTGAGCAGGTATATGTCAAAACCAGGGAAGGAGCTTTGGACAGCAATAAAAAGGGTTTTCAGGTAAATGTGTGACACTGCTAGCTATGGATTGTGCTATGAAAGAATACCAGTGTTGGAAAGAGTGGTGGATATACATGGCTTTGTGGATGCAGACTGGGATGGAGATCTGGATCATAGGATATCTATAAGCAGGTATGTGTTTAACCTGTTTGGAGGAGCAATAAGTTGGATGAGCAAAAGATAGGCTATGGTAGCACTTTCAACTACAGAAATTGAATACATGGCAGCCACTCATGCAAGTAAGGAAGCAGTATGGTTACAAATATTGTGTTAAGGTATTGGGTTGGTACAACAAGCTATAAGGATAGAGTGTGACAGTCAAAATGCAATTTTTCTGGCGAAGAACCCGACTTATCATTCAAAGACAAAGCATATCGATATACAATATCACTTTTTGAGAGACATGATTGAAGAAAAGAAAGTATCACTGATGAAGGTGGACACTTTGAAGAATGTTGCAAACTCATTAACAAAATCTGTGAGCACTGAGAAGTTCTCTTAGTGTAGAGGATCCGTGGGCATCGTTGCCCTGGATTGTTGACTATGTAACCATGTAACCCCCTGTATGCAAAGAAAACAACAAGTGGGAGAATGTTGGGTATGTGTTATATTATTTGCACGAGCAGTAGTGTATCAAACATGTCACCTGCAAAAAAAAAATTATGCCTCGAGAAACGTGCCACCTGCCTCGGGAAACATGTCACATATTTAGGTGGTTTTTCGACACATGGTTTTTGCCAATGGTTTTCTATTTTCAGTTAAGGAATTAGGATTTTTTACTAATCCAAGTCATTAGGTTAGGTTTTTGGATGTCGTTGGCTCCTATATGTATATTGTATTGTAAACAATGTATTACATATGAATGAATATAGAATATGTTGGTTTTTCGGGTTTGGGTTTCCAAGGGAAAAATCTTTGTGTAATGTTTGTATTTTCCATTGTATATTTTCTGCTCTTTTTATGAATATCTGTTTGCAGTAGATATTGTACAAAGTTAGAATCTACAATTCACACATGGGTGAATTGCATATGGAAAAAAAAGTGTTGTTTTTTAGATGATTTTGATGAAGGACGACAAGATTTAAGTCTGCAAGCTAGTGAATGGACTAGGCCATCTCACAAATTCAAATTGGTGTGGTTATTTGTGGTATAAAAGTGTCATTGTGAAGGGAGGTGAGTCATTTGGCTTTGTCATGTTGTAAACTGAGCTGGTAGTGCTCATGTTGTAATTGTGTCGCAATAACAAATTCTTAGTTGGGGGTTAGGCATGGTTTGTTCCTCCCACACTATTTCTTTATTTGTCTTTGTTTTTTTTCATAATTGTTGTCTTGGATTCTCATGTTCAGGGATGCATTCTTAAATAAGTCTAAATATTAATTTGTGTTAATAATTTTTTAAGTAAGAAAGAGTTGCACTAGAGTAGGAATGTGACTCATTAGTATCCTAGAACAAGGTATGGGTATGCTTTAGATGAAGAAGTGTAGTCCGAATGAAGTATTATTCATCTTCCAAGCAACAAAGAGAGAAATGCCACAGTGTCACATTCCATTAGGGGGTGAACGATCACAAGATATGACCAGACATCCTATGGGGTCGTGACAGGTGATATCAAAGCATATTAGTCTCTTCACCACTACTGCAGTAAGAATAGTTATGGTTGAATGGGTGCACTTTTTTGGTAAAGCAGCCTAGGTGCAGGCTTGGTGAGGGTTCGATGAACTGACCCATTGTTGAGGCAACCCAAGCGCATAATCGATGGGTTGTGAAAATACTAAGTTGTGAATTGAATTTTTTTTCCCTGTTTTCCCTGCTCCTTTGATATGGCAAGAGGAATCTCCTCCCGTCGAGGCCTTGGTGGCACCTCGCACAGAACTAGAACCCAATCAGGCTTTCGCCTGGTGGACGCGGCCGAAATCTCAGCTAACACCTACCGTTCTGTCACCCCTTCAGAAATTCAAACAGAGATGGACCTGGTCGAGGAATATTTTCATGTCCTGAGGAGATTCATCCCTGATGATGAGGTTAGGGAGACCACCATCTCATGGGTTCCTGATAGTGGCATCTTTCAAAGGTGAACCTCAAAGTATTTGAAAACAGTGGATATTTATTGGCATCTGAAGACTCTAATAGGATGGGTTCTATTGGAACACCATGAAGCTTACCAAGAAGTTATCCTACAACTCAACAATGTGTAGCTCAATTTCAAGATATTCGACCACAAGTTGAACATGATTATAGACAAGCTAGTTGGTATGGACTTGTCCAATCTGGACTATGCTCAACCCCAAGTTCCAACGACAAAAGGAAAAACCATTAGCTAAGTTTTAATGTTGTTCCATCTGTGTTTTTTGTTAAATTACATGATAGGTATGGGTTTACCACCTCCTTATAATAGACTAAATAAGAAAAATAGGACAAACAATGGAACTAGAAGCTATCTTTATTTTGGTTTATTAGTTACAGGCATTAGATATATCAAGAAAACTTAGAATGACTGTGTTATGTTTTTTTGTTGGTCTGGTTTCCCTGTGGGTAGGCCAGCAGTAAATGTTTTTGTATAATATCTTCTCATTAGTAATATAAAGACTTAGGATTATTGACCAAAAAAAAAAATATTCAGCCACATAATTAGTAGAGATACAAAGGCTCTACACATATGAATATAATATTGTCCCTCTAGAGTTAAATAATCCTTCCCGCACCTACCACCCAACAGGGAAGGGTCAATTGACCCTTCCCCTAGATTAGTAATCTTGATGAGGAAAATTCTGAGAAAGGGTTAGTTGATCCTTCCCATATATTAGTCTCCTTGCCAAGGGGAATCCCAAAGAAGGGTTGATTGGCCCTTCCCATCGATTACTCTCCTCATCGAGTAGAAACCTAGTTAAGGTTCAATCAACCCTTCTCATAGATCAACATTTTATATCAAGGAAAAGCCTAGGAAAGGGTTGGTCAACCCTTTCAATAGATTGGTATTCTCGTTAAGGAGAAGCCTAAGCAAGGGTCATATTTAAGATTTTTTTGATTAATGGAGGTTGGAAAGGGTCTCCCAACCTTTCTCCATGAAAATATATCATTTCAATATTCACTATATATTAGAGAATATCCATTCATTTGATGAATAATGGATAAGGGGCGATCAACCCTTATCCATTCAAATGATCATTTTTATATAAATAGTATTCTTTGTATTCCACTTATTTATTCATCTAAAAATAAATATTTCTATAAAATAACATTGACATACTTCATCTGATTTTAAGTTATAATATCCATGTAAAGATAAATAATATTCAAATGATAATAAATGTTGCCATGGAAGAATATTAATTTATTAACTATGATTTTTGAATTTTTTATTTAAATGACTAAGATGTCAAACATCCACTATTAAATATATTTTGCATGGAGAAGTATAATATATATTTAAAAACTAAGAATTAAAATCTTGTTTTATAGTTAATAATTTTTAAAGGAAGGGCGTATAATTGAAATTGGAAATATATTAACTAGGCTAATTACTTTAAAATTTAATTAAATTAAATAACCTAGTTAATAAGCTAATTAACAATTTGACCCTAAATAACATGGAACACAAATTGGATATCAAGCCTATCAAAGAGGAAATGAATGAGCTCATATAGTTAGACCATGAATGTAACAAAAGATCCTTGAACATCATAATTTTTGGTATAAAAAACATAAATATGAGGACACGTTAGCAATAGTCAAGGAGGAATTAAAAAATAAATCACAAATTGAAACGATTGGCCTTATAGAAGCAAAAAGGTTGGGAAAAATAATTGAACATAAAAATAGGTTGATTTGAGTTATGGTAATCTCTAATGCCCATAAATATAACATACTTAATAAAAATCTGAGCTTAAAAGGGTCTAGAATATTTATAAATGAAGACCTCATTCTAGAAGATCAAGCTAAATTAAGGAAGGAGGTTCAAAAGGTAAAGGAAGACAGAAAGGAAGGAAAATGGGCAATAATTAGGAACTGAAAAGATATTATTAGGGATAGATACCAAAATGATAACAATAAATATCAATTTGAGACACTTTGAATCCTTTCTTGTAATTTTTGGGGCCTTTCTTGCAACAAAGGGCCTATATTAAGTTGGATCCCAAGTGAAATTGATATTGTATTTCTGGTTGAAACTTGGGAGCATGAGGAATATAAGGTCCCTGACATAGATAGATTTATATTGTGGTCAAAATGGAACAATAAATCCTCCCTTAGA
>ML789514.1:229257-245098 GCA_009831015.1 Picea engelmannii | reverse complement strand
TACTAAAGGAGCAACAACTATATTCCAAACCATCCAAATGTTTCTTTGGAGTAAAGGAGGTAGAGTATTTGGGTCATATTGTATCTCATGAAGGTGTCAAGGTAGACCCTAACAAGATTAAGGCCATGATGGACTGGCCAATTAATAAAACGTTGAAGAATCTTAGAGGATTTTTGGGTTTGACAGGTTACTACCGCAAGTTTTTTCGAAACTATGAAAGAATAGAAACACATTTAATGACACTAACTAAGAAGGATGCATTTTCATGGACTCCAGAGGCAACTAAAGATTTTGAACAACTTAAAGAGGTGATGTGCAAAGCTCCTGTCTTGACCACTCCAGACTTCACAAATTTTTTTATTGTGGAATGTGATGCCTCAGGAAATGGAATTGGTGTTGTCCTAATGCAAGAAGGAAGGCCCCTGGATTTTGAAAGTCAACCACTCAAGGGAAAGGACTTACAAAAACCCATTTATGAGAAGATAATGTTGGCAATACTACATGCATTGAGAAAATGGCGTCCTTACCTAATAGGTAGGCACTTCAAGGTCAAAACAGATCATGATAGTCTTAAATACTTCTTAGAACAAAGACTATATTCAGAAGAACAACAAAAATGGGTAACCAAGATATTTGGTTATGATTTTGAAATCGTCTATAAAAAGGGGAAGCAAAATGTTGTGGCAAATGCACTCTTAAGAAAGGATGAATATGTTGAGGCCTTTCTTTGTGCTATCTTGATCATCCAACCCAATTGGATAATAGAAGCAAGGGATGAATGGAAGAATGACGAAAAAGTGTGGACTCTCATTCAAAGGTTGCATCAAGATTCTAGTGCATCAGATACATTTACATGGAAAAATGATTCACTATGGTACAAATATCGCTTATATTTATGTAAGAACTCCCAACTCAAACAAAAGGTACTATTGGAATTGCACACCTCTCCAGTAGGAGGGCACTCGTGATTTTTGAAAACCTACCATAGAGTCAAGAAGGATTTTGTTTGGGATGGCCTTAAAACTGATGTTCAAAGGTTTGTGGCAGAATGTTTGGTTTGCCAACAAAATAAGGTGGAAAGAATTAAGACCCTAGGTCTTTTACAACCATTACCCATCCCAAGTCAGCGTTGGGAGGAGGTTTCCATGGATTTCATCATAGGGTTACCGAAGTTTGAAGGAAAGAGTGTCATCATGGTTATTGTTGATAGACTAACCAAGTATGCACACTTTTGTGCACTCTCTCATCCCTTCAAAGCTAGTACAGTTGCCACCGCATTCATGGAGACAGTTCAAAATCTACACGGCAGCCCAAAGATTATTGTAAGTGACAGAGATCCCATCTTCACCGGACATTTTTTGACAGAATTATTTTCTTGTTTGGGTACTCAATTGGCTCATAGCTCATCCTATCATCCTCAATCTGATGGGCAAATTGAGATAGTGAACAAATGTCTAGAAGGCTACCTTCGTTTCTTTGTCTTTGATAAACAAACACGATGGTTCAAATGGTTACCCTTGGAAGAATGGTGGTATAACACTTTGTTTCATACTGCAACAAAAATGACACCATTTATGGCACTTTATGGATACCACCCTCCTTCCATCACTTCTTCTCTAAAAGAAAAATCTAAGGTTCAAGCAGTGGAAGATCGTATCGAGAATCAACAACAAGTTCTCCAAATATTAAAGGACAACCTGACCATGGCACAGAATCGCATGAAACAACAAGTAGATCAACATCGTAGTGAAAGAAGTTTTGAAGTAGGGGATTGGGTGTTTTTAAAACTACAACCATACAATAGATGTCCCTCAAGCAAGCCAAGAAGGATAATAAATTATCACCAAAGTACTATGGTCTTTATAAGGTTTTGAAAAAGATTGGTACTATGTCATACAAATTGGAGTTGCCTGCATCTTCACAAGTACACCCAGTTTTCCATGTTTCATGCTTAAAGAAGGTTATAGGCAACAAGATCCCAGTTCAAACTGTATTGACAGAACTTGACAAGGAAGGAAAAATCATATTGGAGCCTAAAGCCATCACTGACACAAGAATTTTCCAGATGAGGAATATATCCATTTAAGAGTATCTCATTAAATGGAGGAAACTACCGGCTGAAGATTCCACTTGGGAAGATGAGTCTTTTATACAGAAGCATCCAGACTTACTCAAGCGTTGTGGACAACACTTGTCTTAAGGGGAGGGGCATGTTAAGCCCAAATATTGGATCATTACCCCTTAATTGGGGCATATTACATTAGTAATGTTATTTAATTTATGTTGGCTTTATTCCATTAGTTGTAATTATACCTCCTAGTCTCCTATATATACCAAGGAGACATTTTCATTTGGAATCATCTTGTACTTGAACATTTAAGTGGGGTAAAAGGAGGTTTCCCCCTCGAAGAGGATTATTATGTGAAATTATCTCTTTTTCAAGGCGTTGAGTACTTTTTCTGAGGTTTTTTAATGCTATATTGATATTTGGTTCTTAACACCCTTGGTATGATAAAAAGTGTAAACTTGTTAGACAATCCATTATTGGTTGTAGAGCCTGATTATCTTCCTGATTCAGAGGTCTTTTGTTTTCATCCATGTTTATACCCCATGAAGACTTTACACCCCAGAAGTATGTACACTCTTCCATGCGAGGGAGTGTAGAAGGGGGTTACCTCCTTTGCGGGGTTCGGGGGCGAAGCCCCCGAAGGAAAAATTGCCTTGTAAAAGTATATTGTAATTTCATTGTAAATTTGGACCGTTCATTATAAGGCCATAGATCTAACGGTAGAAATCATGTTAGGGTTTTTTTCCCTAGAAGGAAACCCTTTGTTATGAGGGAAATGTATTGCGGCTATGCATTATGGTGAATATTGTATTCTGAGATTAGAGACTGTGAGAGAAAGAAGAGGAAGTTACAGCGGGTTTGATGTAGGTTGTATCCCTTCATATGCTAGATAATAATAAAGGAAGGATCTGGAAATTTCTCTAGTGGACGTAGCCCACACTGGGTGAACCACGTTAATCTGTGTCTCTATTGTATTGTGTATCTTCTGTGTTTTGTGTTTTGTTTCCGCATTTGTTTTATTTTATTGCTCCACTATCCTTTTTTTCTAACATCCATTAGGGATGCTTGTAATGAGTCTTTGAAATATGATAATATTAATAGATACAAAGCCCTAATTAAAATAAAATAAAGGAACTACATAAATAGAAAGAAAGATAATCTTTTGCACCTTTCTAAGCTCAATCCAAAGAAATTTTAGAGGCAAAATCTGACTTGTAAAACTAAATAAAATGTTATGATTCCCCTGATAGACTGGAATTCCTACCTTAAAAATCTTTACAAGTCTTGTAATGTCCTGGAAAAAATCCCAAAAGTTTCTACAGAAGACGATTTTTTTTCTAAAGACGACTTAAAGTTTGGGGTTAAGTGACTTGCAAATGGGAAAAATAAGGGCATCGAGGGATACCAAGATGAAACAAAAAAACATGGAGGGCCTATTCTGATCCCTCACATCACAATCTCTTCAATTTAGCAGTCAAACAAGGCTTCCCTAAACCTTGGACTCAAAGCCTCATTGTACCTTTTTTAAAAGTGGGGATAAAATCAATCCCTTTAATTATAGGACCATTTTGATTAGCCCCATTTTTTCCAAGCTATATGGAAGTATTTTGGAAAAGAAGATAAGCATATGGCTAGAAATCCATAGAAAAAGAGCTAAAGGTCAGGACAATTATAAAGGTTATCATTCAACTATGGACCACCTTATCATGCTTAGGATCGTTTCAGAGGAGTGTAACAACAATAAAACCCATCTCCTTTGTTGTTTCATTGACTTTAGGAATGCTTTTGACATCATTCCTAGGACCAACCTTTGGAATAGGTTAGAAGAGATAAAAGTTCCCTCCAGGCTAAGAGTTGTTGCAGTAAGGTTGTATGAGAACGTTATTTCCAAGTTTAGGAGCATTGAGGGTTGGTCAGAAGAAATTAACTACAATATAGGAGTCAAGCAAAGTTTTCCCCTGTCCCCTACCCTTTTTTGTATTTACATTTACAAGTTACAAGATTGTTTGGAAAGGCATAGATTGTGTTGGACCAACTCTTGCTAGTATAGTAGTCATCCTTCTTCATTATGTTGATGATATTGTTCTTATGGCAAGGGAGCCCTATGACCTTAGTAAGCAGCTTAGAATCCTCAAGGACTTCTGCGATAGTACATGTATGACTATGACCACTAGAAAAACAAAGGTTATGATCATTAAACCCAATAGGATCACCGACGATAATTTTGTATATGAGAATAATATTTTGGAGGAAGTGTCTTCATACAAGTATCTTGGAATTCATATTCATCACTAGCTCAATTGGAACTATAGCATTGAGAAAAGGATAAATGGAGGGTGGAATCTTATTATGGGCTTGAAAATAATTGTGAATTAGCATACCTTTGGCTATGGGATAAGAAAAAGATCCTCTATGAGACCCTTTTCACTCTTGTTATCTTATATGGATGTGAAGTTTAGGGATGTAGTATCTCTCAAGAATATTGGAGAAAGATAGAGCAGATCCAAAATAATTTTATAACTTATAATCTCATAATTAAGGGCACTACACCCTATCCTATCCTCATCGAAGCAATATTTTCCCCCATTGAGAACACAACTATGATTAGGTATTAATTAATGTACAAGAACAAGATAAACAACATGGATAACAAGAGGCTCCCCAAAATTTCTTTAGACTCTAGCCAAAATCACCAACGACGCAAGTGGGGATAGTATAATGATGTCAAGTCTTGGCTAAATCATTAGGGAATAAAAGAAGAAGTTATTCTGCAGAATACCGATGATGTTAGAAGTATTGTACATGTTAAATTTAAGGAGAATCTATGGTAAAGAATTAGAGGATAAAAGAAAATTAAGATATTATGAGGAGGTGGTTAACCCTAACCTTGTAGATCAAAAGTATCTCTATATTTTGACTAGCATAAAGAAGAGAATCAATATTGCTAAAATATGAGCTAATTCTCATGAGCTGCATAGTGAAACTGGGCATTGAAAAATCCCCAAAACACCATGGAAAGAAAGAATATGTCACCTTTGTGACACCAAGAGGGTTGAAGATGAAAAGCACTTTCTCCTAGAATGCCCTGTGTATACACAAATTAGATCACAATTTCAAAATATCGGTCACATCACCGACCATCCTAGCCTTCTAAGTCATCAAAACTTTAGTGATCTTGGAACACTTCACTTAATGTTTTTGAACCATTGAAGTAACATTTTAAAGAAATCCAATTAATCTCTTGGTTTTGTTAAGGTCTGATAGACCAATTTTGGTTTCAGTGGATGTTAACCATAATCATCATCATATTAGAATAATGTTATTATATAATACATACGATATAAGACTTTAGCAATCAAATCGTTGCGTGAAAGGGTCCCTTGTCCCACAAACAAGGGGATCTCATACAACAATTTGATATATTTCTTAGTCGTGACCTTAAATAATAATAATAATCAGCTTTCAATATAGATATGCTATAAAAAATAAATCTGCTAAAAAAAATAGATAAAGTGAGCAGAAAATATTCTTGGAACTTAAGTAATCTAATAATATATTTTCAAGTTTATATATCAATTTTTAAATAAACTTTGGTATTTATATGTTAATTTTAAAATAAAATTTAGTATTTATATGTTAATTTTTAAATAAACTTTAATATTTATATTTTAAATTTTAAATGAAATTTCCGTATTATTTGTATGGTATGTTTTGTTTTATTATTATTATATTTACTTTAATTTATATTATATATTATTATTTGTATGGTATGTTTTTTGTTTTTTTTATTATATTTACTTTAATTTATATTATATATTTTTATATTATGAACAAATTATTTTAATTAATAAAATATTAAAATCTAACTTTTTAATATTATATATTTTTGTTATTAATTTAATTTTTAAATTTTTAAGATTTAATCACGCTTCATAATTTTTAATAAACAAAATTATATCTCGTCCACACAATTTTTTTTTTCTTTTGTCCGAAAAGAATTCCATTCACATAAAAAAAAAAAAATCATAATTATATTTATTGAAAAGAACATATATTATATTATATTTTTCTTATAATTATAATTATAATTTTCTTTTGACACACCAGTATGTTTTTGTCTCCCATCAATCGTGGCAACTTTGCTAGATTCAGGTTGACACTCCTTGGTACTCTGCAAACGTGGCTCTGTACAATGGACTTAGTGCAGACTTATTGTGTTCATTCCCACTCCCCGACTCGCCATGGCCCCCTTCAGACGTGGTGTTTTCTTCACTTTCCAGTAAATCTTTAGTCAGACACTTTGTGGCACCCTAAAAACATGTATCTCCACTTCCTCGGCATTTACAACCCTTTATGGATGACAATGTAGACCTGATGTGGGCTGACGATGACGCTCTTTGGGCAAGTGATAACCTCTTCTTGATAGATGACACCTACAATCTTTTGTATGAGTGCTTGAGTCACCCCCTGACAAATCACCTCCCGACATCCCCTCCTCTGCAGTCCCCCCACACAACTGGCTTCTCTACAGCCCTCAGATCTGATCTCTTATCGTGAGGGAAAGCCATCTTCCCTAGCTCACGTGCCCGACTGTCAGCCTTGGGTGAAGCCATTTCTACTTCCTCGAGAGTCTCCTTCATTTCCCTCCTGTTCAAGTCAACTATATCTCCCAGTTTATGCGGCTCCTCTAGATGTTTCTTCCCCTGACCCTGTCACCATTGTTTTCCCCCACTGTTATCTGCTTACCCTCAGTGGTGTTGGACATAATAGAAACTTTGGAGCCAAATCCCGTGCTCACCGCAAACATAAGTCCTGGAAGGTCAGACAGATTCCCTCCAATTGCACTCTTGGCAAAGACATTTCCTTGGATCAAGTTTCCAGCCTATCTAAGAGAGCTCTCATCGGTAAGTTTTACTATGCTAAGATGCCTAAAGCACGCTTATCGGTTTGGTTACAAGATTTTTGGAAACGATTTCTTGGTTACTATCTGAGGGTTAGTCTCCTCTCCAACCACTAGTTTATTTTCCATTTCCTGTCGGAAGAAGTTTTATTGAAGATGTTAAGATCCTCGTGGATACTAGACAGGGGAGTCCTCATGCTCAAGAGATGGGCTCCCGACTTCAGTCCCTTTTCTAAATCTTTTAGTAAAATACTCACGTGGATGCTCTTACTAAATTTTCCGCTTGAACTTTGGTCCAAAACAGTATTTGAAGCGGTTGTCAACTCAGTCGGGAAGATTGTTTGTTTTTATACTCGCTCTCTTTGTTGGGTCAACAAACGTGTAGCATGGGTTCTAGTTGAAATGGACCTTGACCGTGGGATCCCATATTCCATCGATGTCAATATAGGGGACCACTCTTTCTACCAACCTCTCAATTTCTGGCGAGAGCCCTTTCGCTGTCACTTATGCTAGAAAACAGGTCATCTGAAGAACTCATGTTCAATGGATAAGCCTATGATTTCCAGGACAACAATGAATCAGTTTGGTAAAACTCTCCCCTAGACTTTGGATTGCGACACCTTCCTCGGTAAGATGCAGGTTTTTTTTCCTGGTTTCTTCCTAAAAATCGCTGTTGAAGAATTAAATTATTTAAAAAATAATGAGCTACGAGTCGTAGAGATCTTTGAAGACTTATGGAAACTCCTTCTAAACAGGCTTGATGCATCGTTACTTTGCCCTAATCCCCTTAGTGTTTTTCCTTCTCATCGTGACTCCTCTCCCTTTTCACTGGATCCTACAGCATCCCATGTCCAGGAGGACCGCACTCGACTTCCTCTTCCTCGCCTTGAACACACTTGACCAGATCACTTACCCTCCTTTGATCCTAACTTATCCTCCTCACCTCCTTCCACACTGATTGAATCTCCCCCCCATAAAACCCTCTCCCCTCCCACAATCCTTCAAACTAACTGTAACAACCCCGGTTAAATAGTTGCATAGGGATTATTAAGTATAATTAATTAGATAATTAATTGTCCTAATATGGTTTTAGTTAAACAATGATTAGTATTAATAATATTATTTATTTATTTATTAATTGTTATAATTGTTGATTGATTAATTAATTGATTGATTGATTACTTAACACATTCAATGATTTAGGTAAAGCATTAAGGGGCTTAATAACTTTAATTTAATCATTATGAAACTTTACATATGACAGGTTAAGGATACGATAATAAAGGAAAGGATAAGATAATAAAGGAGGGGATAAGGTAATAATGGGGAGGATAAGGTAATAAATGAAGGATAAGGTAATAAATGCGTGGGATAAGGTAATTAATGGAGGATAGGGAGTTGGTGTATGGGGGGAGATATGATGGGGAAGAGTCCTACGGGACATTGTTATGAAAATTTGGGGAGGAAGAATTATTTTTGGGAGTGGAGGACTGTATTGTTGTTTTGCATATTTGTCTGGTGTTGGGAGTTTGGTTTTGGAGTTTTGGTGAACCATTGCAGGGGGCACCGGGTTGCTAGGGGTTTTGGGCATGAGGGCCAGGATTCCTTATGGTATCCTGGAGCTAGGGAGCCAGACAGGTTGCTCCTAGCTGGCTGGGTGATTAGTCAGTTTGGGCAGGGTTTGGTCAAAGCAGCAGGCTGGGCAAGGTAGCAGGGAGGACAACCAGATAAGCGAGAGTTTAGCATCAGGAAGAGGTATTTTATTTATGAATTTTCTGATTTATGTGATCATTATGTAAATTATTAGTATGTTGTTCGTAAATTTAATTCATGTTGTGGATAAATTAAATTTTCTGTTGAATATTATATGCTTATACAATGATTATTGAATTACTTAGGCATTGAAAGAAATTTATGTTTAATGGTATGAATTTTATTAGGCTTACTTAAATTTAGGTTCCTACACTAACCCCTCCCCTGACATTATTTCTAATCCTCCCTCAAGTCTTTCACTCACGCCCCTTTATCTTATTCCTCTCACTGTTACCAATTCTTCTTCTCCCCTCCGTCTCAACCGATCCAATCTGACTATTCGTAAATCTCGCTACAGACCACCTAAACCGCCTCCCAACTCTATAGAAGGTTGGCTTTTGGTTTTTACAAACTCTAAACCTCCCCCTTCCCTTTCCCCCTCCACTACACTAGAACACAATTGTTCCACTTCCTCGGTCCTTAGAGAAATCCAGCTGACTATAGGTGTTCCTTAATGATTATTTTTTCACTTAATCTTTGTGGGTTTGGGATCCCCACTAAACTTGCCTCCCTAAAGATATTACTACAGCAGGTCAAACCTGATATAGTTTTCCTACAAGAAACACCGATTGAGGAAGACAAGGAAAAAACCCTCTTTTTACGATGTCTACCTCATTGGAATGCAGTTGCTTTAGATTCAAATGGTCGCTCTGGGGGACTCCTTTCTGGTTGGAACCCATCCTTTGCTGAGTTTTGTGCCTTTGGTACAGTTGGAGGTATTTTTTTGGAAGGAAGATTAAATCAATCTAAAGATATCGTCAAACTTCTTAATTTTTATGCGCCATATAAAGACAGAGAGCCTTTTTGGCAACAACTCTCTGATTCTAGATTATTGTGTGAAGATAATATAATTATCGGTAGTGATTTAAACTTCACCTTATATGCCAGAGAAGTGTGGGGAGAACTAGCTCGGATTGACCCCTTGGCTGATTTCATTGCCAATATCCTTCATTGCTCAATAGACTTCCAACCATCTGTTATGTCTCCTACTTGGAGGAATGGAAGATCCAGCTCTATAGGTATCTCTAAAAGACTGGACTGCTTTCTCTTAGACTCCAAGTTACTTGAAAAACAACACAACTTTTGTACTTGGGTTGTAGCTTCAACTATCTCAGATCACAATCTGGTCTTCTTACAATTTGATGGGCCTACACGCAATGCTGCTCCCCCCTTCAAATTTAACAACTCGTGGATAAATGATCTGGACTTCATTACTTTAGTTTGATCCTCGTGGGACGAGATGTGAAGCTGGACTGGCAGATCTTCAATTCTGCTCCTCTGCGACAAAATCAAACACTTGAAGAGTTCTATCATTAAATGACAAACTACTAAGAATAAACAACTAAATGCATAATTTTACTCCATTGATCAACAGATCTCTGATCTTTTTACAAAGTGCCCTTCTCAAATTTTTTAACAAGATTATTTGGAATTACTTAAGTCTATCACCCAAAGGAAGAATGATATCCTCTCTATAGAAGAAGCTACCTAGAGACTCAGGAGTCAGGCTATCTAGATCGAGAAAGGTGAAAAAAACACAAAATTCTTTCACAAATTTGCGTCTCAGAGATGCAGTCACAACACAATTTAGGACCTATCAAATGAGGACGAGAATTTGATATCAACTTATATAGAGTTAAAAAATATGGCTTTCAATCACTTCAAATCACAGTACAAAGCTATTGATTTTGAAAACATTGACCTACAACTTGAAGTACTCAAGACTGTCCCTCGATTTTTTAATGATGGTGATAATGTGGGGATCGACAAACCTGTTTTGATTGTAGAATTACAAGAAACTATCAGCAAAATGCCTAAAGAGAAAAGTCTTGGTCCAGATGGTTGGACATGGGAACTTTTTCATAATTTTGTTGATATCATGGGAGTGGATTTACTCAATGTTGTGGAAGAATCACGAAGTACACGATATATTCCAGGGGCACTAAATGCAACCTTTTATGCTCTCATTTCAAAAATTAGCAAGTCGGTCAATTTTAATGATTTTAGGCCCATTGCACTGTGCAACTTTGCAAGATACCAGATATATAAAATATGCAGAACAGAAATAAAATGCTATAAATGGTAGAATAACAGTAAAATATCTAGCATAATCTTCACAATACATAGAAATGATATAACAATAGCAATAGAAATAGCACTTTGATTCAGAAAGCAATGTTCACAAGCCTCTTCGAGGGGGAAACCTCCAATCGAGCAGCGCTTTGTTACAATAATCTCCAAGCTAGGGTTCTCATACCCTCGACCCTTATTTATACTAAATATGTCTATTAAGAGAAGCATCTAGAGGAAGATCCTTCTAGAAGCAGAAGCTTCTATTCGGTCTTCTTACATTCGCCTTATTCTATTTTATTGAAAGGCCCTATTAATATTGACCTTTATTACATCCGAATACATTGATCTACCTATGTGTGGGTTAGGACCTTAACATGTATGCCCCCTTAAAAACAGCCTTGTCCTCAAGGCTTGAGATATGGAAACTGCTGCAGAATGGTAGCTGGTTCCCAAGTGGCATCTGCTGGAGTCATATCTTTCCACTGTACTAGCACTTCCTTGATGGTTCTCTGACGCAGGTGACGCTCATGCTGGTCCAAAACTGCTTCTGGCTGTAGCCAAATGGATCCTTCTTCAACTAACTCTGGAAGGTTGGTTTGAATTTGGCACCTGGTTCCATTTACCTTCTTCAAGCATGAAACATGAAAAACAGGATGTAGCTTCGACTGACTGGGCAGAGCTAACTGATATGCAACTTGTCCCACACACTTGAGAACTGTGTAAGGGCCATAAAATTTGGGTGGTAGCTTTTGACAATGCTCGGCCTTGAGGGAAGTTTTCTTATATGGTTGCAGTCTAAGAAACACCTGATCCCCTTCTGCAAATTGACGTTCAGAGCGACCTTGATCTGCTTGCTGCTTCATTCTATTTTGTGCCATGACCAAGTTCTCTTTAAGGGTATGAAGGATATCCTCTCGGACTGTAAGTGTTTGGTCAACTTCTTGGACCTTCGAGGTACCCAGTAAGTATGAGAGAACTGAAGGTGGCTTCTATCCATATACCGCTTCAAAAGGAGTCATGCGAGTGGTTGTATGGTATGTAGTGTTGTACCACCATTCGGCGAGGGGTAACCATTGAGCCCACTAGTGTTGTTTTTCATAGGCAAAGCACCTCAGATATGTTTCCAAACACTTGTTGACAACTTCCGTTTGACCATCCGTCTGGGGATGATAAGTTGAGATGAGATGCAATTGTGTGCCTTGTAGCTTAAACAGCTCTTGCCAAAAATTGCTTGTGAAATTTGGGTCTCAATCGGAAATAATAGAGTGCGGCATGACATGAAGCTTGAAGACCTGGTCCATGAAAATTGAGCCACCATGGATGCATTAAATGGGTGGGGAAGAGCGTAAAAATGAGCATACTTGGAAAGGCGATCCACCACCACCATTATGACTGATTTATTCCCCAATTTGGGTAAGCCTGTAATAAAATCCATAGAGATATCCTTCCAAATAGCAGGAGGAATCGGAAGTGGTTGAAGGGTGCCTGGAGATTTGATTGTTTCTCCCTTGTTGCATTGACACACCTCACATTTAGCGACAAACTTACGGATATCCTGTTTCATACCATCCCAGAAAAAAGAACATTTGACTCGGTCATATGTTTTGGTGAACCCTGAGTGCCCCGTTGTGGGTGTAGCATGAAGCTCAGAAAGCATCGTGGATTTGAGCTTCGATTGTTTACTTAAATACAAGCGGCCTTTGTATCGAAGCTCATCTTGGAGCTAGGAGTACCCTAGGGGAGCCAGAGCCTTGTTCTGCAGTTGTTGGATCAGATGCGAACTTTTGGGATCTTGAAGCCATTCCTGGAGCACAGCTTGGAGCCAATTGGGTACAATGAAGGAAAGAGAAAAAAGGGATATTTCATATTCATATTTCCAGGACAGTGCATCCTCCACGACATTGTCTTTGCCCTTCTTGTAAATGATCTCATAATCATATCCAAAGAGCTTAGTCACCCATTTTTGTTGTTCCTAGGAGGAAATGCGTTGTTCCAGAAAGTACTTGAGGCTTTGATGGTATGTCTTAATTTGGAAGTGTTGCCCCAAGAGATACGGATGCCACAACTCAACGGCATGAAGAATCGCCAACATTTATTTTTCATAAATGGGTTTGCCCAGATTCTTTTCAGATAGTTGCTTGCTAGTGAAGGCCAAAGGTCGACCCTCTTTCATAAGGACATCGTTGATTCCTTTCCCTAAGGCGTCACATTCCAACACAAAGGTCTTTGTGAAGTTAGGAAGGGCCAAAACTGGAGTGGTGCACATGGTTGTCTTCAAGGTTTGAAAAGATTGAGCAGCTGCTGGAGTCCAAGTGAAAGAGTTCCTTTTTAGGAGAGTCGTGAGAGGTGTTGCAATCTTTCCATAGTTCTTAACGAACTTGCGATAATACCCTGTGAGGCCCAAAAATCCATGCAAGATTTTGAGAGTCTTTGGGTGCGACTAGTCTTGCATAGCTTCAATCTTTTTCGGGTCCACCCTGACGCCATCCTTTCCCACCAGATGACCCAAGTATTCTAGTTCTGAGGCACCAAAAGCACATTTGGACTGTTTCAGGAAAAGTTGGTGCTAAGAGAGTAGGCAGAGAAATTGATCCACGTGAGTAAGATGGTTTGTCCAGGTTTTGCTATAGATGAGGATATCATCAAAGAAAACTAACACAAAATGACGGAGAAAAGGGTGGAAGACATGGTTCATGAGGCTCTGGAAGGTGGAGGGGGCGTTACACAAACCAAAGGGGATGACCAAAAACTCATAGTGGCCCTCATGAGTGTGAAAGGTGGTCTTGGGAATGTCAGCCTCTTTCATACGTATCTGGTGATAGCACGAGCGAAGATCAAGTTTGGTAAAGAATTGGGTTCCACTCAATTCATCCAGGAGGTCATCAATGACAGGAATGGGAAATTTGTCTTTGATGGTTAGTTTGTTGAGAGCATGGAATTCAGGACACATTCTCCAAGAACCTTCTTTCTTCATTACCATGACAACCGGAGAGGAGTAAGGGCTTGTACTAGGACGGATGACGCTGGCAATAAGGAGTTCCTGGACCATTTTTTCAATTTCATTTTTTTGTGCAAAGGGGTGGCGATATGTACGTATATTGGGGGGAAGGCTTCCTAGGACAGGGGGAATGGAATGATCATGGACACTGCAGGAAGGAGGGAGTCCTTGGGGAGTGGAAAATACCATTTGATGTTTATAAAGGAGGGCTTGGAGGTCTTGGGGCATTGGTGGGGTCTTTGTGGCTTGTATGGCGTGGAGTTGGGCAATGACACCAGAATGACCTTTTTTGAGCATTTTTTCCATGCGATGAGAACTGATGACCTTAGGTGAACCAGCAGTGATGCCTTGAAATTTATATTGATGGCCTCCTTGGTCGAATTGCATGGTTAAGTTCTGAAAATCCATGAGAATGGGACCCAAAGTCCTTAGCCAGTCTGCACCCAACACAATGTCGAAACCGCCCATGTCAATAGAAAACATATGGGATTTTAGGTGGTAGTCACCGATTTGGAGACACACATTTTCACAGCGCCCGCCACATTTCATAGAACCACTGTTGGCAGTCATGATTTGGAAATTGTTCATGACATGGATGTAGCAATGGGTTTCTTGGGCAATGCGGAGATGAATAAAATTGTGGGAGCTGCCACTATCAACCAGAATGATGACCTTTTGGTGCTTGATGTAACCGATTAACTTGAGGGTTTGGGGGGCAGAGAATCCGGTGAGATCATTGAGGGAAACGATCGGTTCCACTTCGAGAGGGTCGGAGGGAGGGTTTATGTCAGTGATTTCTGGTGACTCGGGCACAAGGGGAGTGTCAACATCCTCTTCCGGAATATCCTCAAAGATGGCCATAAAAATATTTTGTTCCTTACATTTGTGGCCTGGGAAATATTTTTCATCACAATTATAACAGAGGCCTTTGAGTTGGCATTCAGCCATTTCAGCCCTGGTCAATTTTTCGATTTTTAATGGGGCGGAGGGAGTAGTGGGGTTTACTAGTTTAGGGCGAGGGATAAAGGAAGGCTTACGGTTTTGAGAGGAAACAATTTGTTGTTCTTCTTTAGCTTTTTTGGTATCCTCCACCCAAGTCATAGGTCGAGCCATGAGAACATCGGCCCGAATCTCCTCCTTGAGGCCACTGATAAAACACTCTCAAAAGAAAGCATCAGTCATGCCCTCTGTTCGAAAAGCCAGTCACTCAAATGCAGCTATGCAGTCTTCTACTGTGCCTGATTGCTTCAATTTTGTCAAATGGCCCAAATGGTTGGTGTCATTGTCAAAGCGTTCATAAAGCTCAGTCACAAATTGGGTCCAAGCAATATACCCTTGATGGGAAGTTTTTCTCCATTGCCACCATTGTCAGTGTTCTTGATCTAGATGGAGAACACCATACCAGAGTTTGGCCAAGTCATCTATAATGTTGTAGAGAGAGAAATAATGTTCCATTTGGGTGACCCAACCAGTGGGGTCTGAGCCATCAAATTTGGTTACATCCACCCATGGAAGGCGTATGTCTCGTTGAAAGGGATGGGGTTGAAAGGAATGGGAAGAAGTTTCACCTTCGGTCTTTTTATGTGCATCAGGAAAAGAGTCATCGGTAGGGATCTTGAGTTTGGTGCAGAGTGATGCAAAGATAGATTCAATCTGGGTGGTCAGTTCGTGTTTGACTTCCACCATTGCGAACTGCACAGCTACATTTACGGATTCATTTATGGATGCATCACGGGAGGCAATAGTAGCACTGAGTTGTTGAACTTCTTGTTGGGTCTCGAGGAAACCAGATTGCAAGGTGTTGAAGTGAGACTCTAGTTCTTGGCTACAGGTATGGGCCATGAGGATGGGTGAACTGAAAAGGGAGCAGGCGGGGTCAGAAATTTTTGCAGAAAAATGATATGGATGAATGTGATAAGGGAGAAGAGATGAATCTAATGGAATAGGTCTCAGATAATGGTGAAAAAATTTCCAGACATTTTTTTTTTTT
>ML789514.1:215957-229242 GCA_009831015.1 Picea engelmannii | reverse complement strand
TCTACGGGGTTATACTTTGGTCTGAAGAATGCTGCAGTGATGAAATCCCCAAATTCTGAACCAGAGAGAAATGTGTATTTACTTAGCAACCCGAACACAAATGCGCGGCAATAGATCTCGCTGGTTTAATTTGTTTATGTTTATGTTTATGTTCCCCAAGGCTTAGGTATTCAAGGGTTCTATAGACAAGGGTTTTCCCTATGCTATAGCTCTCTGATATATGTGCGGGGTCCAACAATAGTACTCGGCCCAATATCTCAGGGCACTAACTAAGGAGGATAGACCGTACCCTTAGTCGTACTAACCAACTACCCAAGTACTAGAGAGTATCTTCCCGAGTGTTGTTCTCGGTGACACTATAGCAGTCCGGCAGCCGATAGGTTTATCTAAAGAGGGCTTCAAGAAATCTAGGTTGATCCATACACAGGTGTTGTTTGATGCGCTACCACTCAAAGGGGTACCAACAGGGGTTACAAGGGTGGCCAACGGATGTGCGCTTAAGAACCACTTGTATTTCCTACGTGTATGAATCCCTCAACCACGGGTTTATGCACGTAACGACAGATCTTTGTGGCTTAAAGACGCCGGAATACGTCTCTACCCTGAAGAAAACAAATACCCACAATTTCTGCTAAGGAAAGTGCTCTGATGCCACTTGCAAGATACCAGATATATAAAATATGCAGAATAGAAATAAAATGCTAGAAATGGCAGAATAACAGTAAAATATCCAGCATAATCTTCACAATACACAGAAATGATATAACAATAGCAATAGAAATATCACTTTGATTCATAAAGAAATGTTCACAGGCCTCTTCGAGGGGGAAACCTCCAATCGAGTAGCACTCTATTACAATAATCTCCAAGCTAGGCTTCTCATACCTTCGACCCTTATTTATACTAAATATGTCTATTAAGAGAAGCATCTAGAGGAAGATCCTTCTAGAAGTGAAAGCTTCTATTAGGTCTTCTTACATCTGCCTTATTCTATTTTATTGAAAGGCATTATTAATATTGACCTTTATTACATCCGAATACATTGATCTACCTATGTGCAGGTTAGGACCTTAACAAACTTTGCCTACAAAGTTATCTCTAAAATCATCACTTCTCGGATCAAAGATAAACTAGCCAATTGCATCTCCATTGAAAAATTCATCTTTCTTAAGGATAGGTTGATTTTTTATGCCATTGGTATTACATAAGAGTGCCTCCACACTGCAAAGTTGAAGAAACAAAACTCTATCATATTAAAGCGGTATTTAAAAAAATCCTACGACAATGTCAGTTGGCAATTCCTCAGACTACTTCTTGATCAAATTGGCTTAAATTGGTTTGTTTCACAGTGGATTATGAGTTGTATCACCTCTGTAAACATGGTTGTGTTAGTCAATGGTGTTCCAACTGACTTTTTTAAATGCCATCGAGGACTACGTCAAGGCTTCCCACTGTCCCCTTTTCTCTTCCCGATAGTTGTCAAAGTTTTTAGCAGATTGTTGACACAAGTCGTGGCCTCTAGAACATTCCAAGGACTTAAAGTTGTTGTAAGTACATTCATCTCACATCTCCTTTTCGTGGATGATGTACTCATACTAGGAGATGGGAAACTTGAGTATTGGTTGACTCTTAAAGCTATCCTTTCCAAGTTCTGTGTTGTCACGGGGATGGTTGTAAACTGCCATAAATCATTTTTTCTTGTTCAAAACATCGATCTCAACCTTAAACTCAATTTGACTTCAGTGTTTAATATTGATATTGAGATCCTTGATCAAGGTACGAAATATATTGTTTTTTTTCTTAAACCAAACAATTATAGAGTGAATGATTGGTTGTGGTTACTCAAGAAGATTGAAAAGAGGATCGGGAATTGGACCTTTCGATGGCTCTCTCTCAGAGGTAGACTCACCTTATCCAATTTTTTTCTTCAGAGCATTCCAATCTATTGGCTCAGCCTTGTTAAAATCCCTACATCTGTGATCCACCGAATTCATCTCTTGCTCACAAAATTCATCTAGAAAGGGGGAAAGAAAAGAACTGGATTTTATCTCACTAAATGGAAAAATATTTCCAGGCCAAAATTCTACAGAGGTTGGGGCATAAAACACATATCTTGCTTTTCTCAATCATTGGCTACAAAATCATGTTGGAGAGGATTATTTGGTACAGGTCTCTGGAATTCTATCCTCTACAAAAGATATCTAAAGGGTATAGATATTATTTCATGGTTGTGTAGAGATGAACAAAATTCACACGGCACGTCTATCATTTGGAAAAAATTTATGCTCTCTCTTCCGATCATCAAAAGATGGCTTGCTCGGGATATTGGATATGGTAATCGTGTTGTCTTAGGTCGCGACCCCTTTATTTGTTGCAGCGACACCTACAAGCTTCCAATTCCTCTTCTATAGGTTTTAAAAAGTTCAAACATCTACTCTTTAGCACAAGCAACTTCTCCTGTTGATACTGGAAAAATTCAAAATTGGTTGGAGTCTAATCAGATCGGATTTACAGATGAGCTCAAAACCAAATGGGATAACTTTGTTTCTACCTTAAGAAGCAACGACATCCGCCTCAAAAATGAAAATGATTAACTTGTCTGGTCCTGGAATAGATCGACAGGATTGCATCCTTACTGGAGTGAATTACCAAAAAAGAGGAGGCATTGAAACCTCAGTCTGCAATCTTTGCTTAATGAATGAAGAAACTATTGCACATATTTTTGTGGATTGTCCAAAAACACAAAAAAATTGGTTTGAAGTGTTAAAATTTCTGAAGATTGATAATAAATGGAAGTGTTCTACTATAGAAGAAAATTTGAAACACTGGTTCTTTCAATTTCCAAAATTAAGACACATCCCTTTTTTGGTCTTTAGGGGCATTTAGAAATTTAGAAACAAAATATTGTTTGAGAACTAGAATAGAATGGATCCTATGATAGTCATCAAAATTATCCTTTCTTTCAAAGAATATTCAGTCAAAGAGGAAGAAGATAAATTGGATTTTATCCTAAATCCAATCTATTTTTATGATAATCCAATTGTTTTTTTTTATGGTGCAGTTGTAGATAATATTTGTGGAATTGGAATATATCTAAAAATATCTACTGATCACATAGTCAAAGCTCATTTTGTTGGAGGCACTGGAAATAATATGAAAGCGAATCTCTTGGGTCTTTGGGGACTCCTATTACTCTCTTCCTACTTTTCTATAAAAAAAAGGATGGTTGCAGGTGACTCCAAGGTCACTATCGATCGGATAAATTCCAAATCCAACTTGAATCTAATTTATCTCAACAGCTGGAAAGACAAGATCATAAGATTAAAGAATGGATTTGAACCTATCAATTTTATGTGCATACATAGGCAGTTCAACAAAGTAGCAGACAACTTATCAAAGAAGGCACTCAAAGACAAATCATGCTCTCTTTTTTATGAATAAATTGTTGAAGTATCCATTGTTAGCATAGGAAAATTTTACATTTTCTAGATTGGAACTATACAGATGTACCATTTTTGATCAATTTTGTATATGTCACTAGTTTGACATTTTATATCTACTACAATGTATAAATGTGGAAGGAAGGAAAGTCTATACATATTTTTGATCGATACTTTGTAGAACCATATGTAACAGAAAGTTTCATTTGATTCTAATAGAATAATAGTGAAACTGTTTTTTTTGCTTGAAAAAAAAAATTATAATTTTCTTTTATAATTATAATCTTGAATCATTGCAATCAAAGAAGAGAACATAGACATGTTCGGGACCAATTTCTGACTGTGTTATTTTGTCTTTGAAGGTTGTCTCTACTTGATATGTGATCCATGGTAGCCCCATCCCAACCTACTAGGGTGAACACATTTCTTATTTTATCGTTTAAATATCACAAATATTATGTAGTGCCAATTGTTGCACACATTTTATTTGATATTAAACCATGAATTTGTATTCATTTTTAAAAACTCCACGAGACCTATCTCGAGTTCATGAATTTTGTGGTTTCTAACTTCTATTAAAGCATGAAATCTCAAGAATGAGTTTCCTTCACAACACTATAATATGAATGTTGCAAAAATCGTTTAAAGTTCTTTGAAAAGGACCATCCATGTTGCTCTTTTTTGTTCCTTTAGATGTGTTGCTTTATGTTTATGGTGTGATAAATGAAATTGTTGTTACTTTCTTTATAGTTTAAAGTTATTTCCTTTCAATATATTCTATGTATGTTTCACTCGCAGTAATTAGTTGTGTGATCAATGATAAAACCATTGTCCATAAGTTTTGGCATAACCATTATCTGAGTGAGAAAAAAAGGAGTATCACCTCTTTAAAAATGAAGAGAATATCTCTAAATTCCCATGAGAATACCTTGTGAGGCTGTCTCTTTTCATTAGAAAGAAAAGAGACCAACAAGTATTCATTAAACAACATGAGATAGGATATAAAGGTGCAATGGATGTGGAGGAGTCTCATCACATAAATCCTTTCTCTGTGAGAGTTGAATGGCATGTGATTATCTATGTACCGATTTAATGGGATGATACATGGGCCTTTCATTGCTTAATCAAGGGACCAATTGATTGTATTCCTTACCATTGACGATTATAACCCCAACTTTTTTTTGAGTGGCTAGGTTCTCTTGGTGATCCCTTGTTGTATTATTTTCATGCAAATGGTGGAAACAATTCACCTTTGCAAATTATTCTTTAGTGTGCCTAATTCTCTCAAATACTGATGCGAACCGAAAATCAAGCGGGGATGAGTCTAAGAGAAAGTAATTAATAATTATTTTGGAACCCCCTACCACTACAAGGCTTGAAATATTGAGGTTTTAAGATAAAGTTAACCCTTACAATAGTGCATAAGTTTCAACCACATTATTAGTAGAGATACCAAAGCTCCATGCATAGGAATATATTATTTCCCTTCTAGGGTTATAAATAACCCCTCCTACACCTACCACCCCATAGGGAATGGTTGATTGATCCTTCCCCTAGATTAATAATCTTTATTAAGGGAAGCCTAAGAAAGGGTTAGTTGATCCTTCCCATAAATTAGTCTCCTTTCCAAGGGGGGAATCCCAATGAAGGGTCTAATCGCCCTTCCCATAGATTATTCTCCTCATCGAATAGAAACCTAGGTAAGGGTCAATCAACCCTTCTCATAGATCAACAATCTCCATCAAGAAAAAGCCTATAAAAAGATTAATTGACCCTTTCACTAGATTAGTATTCTCATTAAAAAGAAACCTAGGCAATGGTTGTATTTAAGCATTTTTTTATTAGCAAATGTTGGAAAGGGTCTCCCAACCTTTCTCCATTTAAATATCTCATTTCAATATTCACTACATATTAAAGAATATCCATTTATTTGGTGAATAATGGAAAAGGGACGACCAACCCTTGTTAGTTCAAATTATCATTTTTTATATAAGTAGTATTTTCAATATTCCATTCATTTACTCATTTAAAGATAAATATTGTTATAAAAAAACATTAACATACTTCATCTAATTTTAAATTATAATATCCATGTGAAGATAAATAGCATTCATCTAATAATAAATGTTGCCATGAACGAATATTAATTTATTAAATATGATTTTTGAATTTTTTTTATTCAAATGACTAAGATGTCAAATACTAATTCTAAAATCAATAAGATACATTTTGTAAGTAGAAGTATAATTTATTTTTAAAAACTAAGAATCACAATCCCATTTTTTTTTTTTTATAGAGATCTTATAGTTGAAACTAAAAATATATTAACTAGGCTAATTGCTTTAAAATCTAATGCTATTATTATAATAATAATCTATTTTTAAGGTCACGACCAAGTCATATATCAAACTGGTGTATAAGACCTCCTTGATTGTGGGACAAGGGACCCCCTCCGCCTATTGACTGGTAAAGTCTATGGAGGTATACATACTCTACCCCCACTGGATTTGAACTTGTGACCTTTTAAGAGGAAACACATGTTCTTAACCATTAGGCCCACTCAAGTTATACAATAAAACTCCTTTGGGTGCAAAAGTTTTGGGTTCGAATCTTTATTGGCCTAGTGTATGTTTTGGTTTGAATTGGTTGTTAAGTGGAAAAGGAGGAGGGAGGAGGAGGAGGAGGAGGAGTTTTGAACAAATGATAATAACAAGTTCATGGAAAGAAGGGAAAGTCTTATGGGCTACACAAAAGGGGGGGCAGGGCCGATGGGGAGCCGAAGGAAATTAACAAGATATTTTCGAAATGGTTTTGGCGGGAACTACTTTCTACACTCATGGTGAATGCAGTTGAGAACTTACGGAGCATGGGCTATCAAGGGGCTCTAGGTTTAGATCGTTTGTGAAGTTAAGGGACTACATCAGCTCTGTAACTTGGTATTATCCTTCTACTTCATATTTTAGGAGGTGGTTGGCCTGCTTTTCTTTTCCTATTTTGGCTCTTTTTTACAGTTTCTCCTTTATTTTTCTCTGCTTGGTGATGGGACCCCCAGCTTTACTTAAGGGTAGCATTTATTTTGTACCTTATTAAGTTATTGCTGCAGTTTTTATTACTATATTTCTTGGTCCTATTTACTCTTAACCCCTCCACGTTACCATCTTTGGTAACTGTTCCTTTGGACTTTCTGGTTTAGTGTGGTTTGAGGTGGACTGTCGGATTAAGTTCATTTATGTTTTAGCCTATCTTCCCTGTCAGTTTAGTAATGATCACTTATGACGAGGCTGGGAAACAATTGGGAGGACTTAACTCCACACTTTTTTCACAAGATTCATGTCATTTCCTGCCTCCATCACCTTTGAAGGCTGCTTCCATTTCTTCCTTATCATTCTGATGTACAAGTGATCCTCAGGCCCCTTCTAGCTCGACATTCTGTTTCCATAGTAGATAAGGGTTGGTTGTGTCGAACACGGGTGGAGGTGACTTTGTGCATAATGTTACAACACAATGTAAGTTTAGTGTACAGACTTCTCCATATGGTTTCAAGAGAAAACAGTGGAAACCCAATAAGGTAACAAAAAAGATTATTCTCGGCTCTAAAGTTTGACTCAAAGAAACGTGCCATATGGCTCTGTGTTGTAAGTAGGAAGGATATCTTGCCACTACTTAGCACAGGATCCTCTCGAGTTATGGTTGGAGAGATGTTGGAGTCTTGTCTTAGGATATGTACCAGAGGTGATATACCTAGTTAAAGGGTGGATAGGTTTTATTTGTCGCTCTCCAGAAGACACCAATGTCCTTTTAGCATCACATTGGATCTTTGGAGGAAGCAGCTTAATGCTTAAAATATGGAGAGTGCCTTTTGATCCGGAAACATAATATTTTCCTTTGAGACACCTGTGGGTTCTTCTGTCGGGGCTTCCCATTCATTTTTGGAATGAAGGAGCTCTCCAAGTGATTGGTAATACTTTAGGTTCTTTCATTCGATTGACACTCAATCTCTCAGAGCGCCAGTAAGGAAAATTGCAAAAATCCTTGTTGAGATAAATATTCATGGAGGCCTGCCGAAATGTCTTGAGATTGAGTGGCGCGAGCGAAGCATTAAAAAAAGACTTGACTATTTGGGTGTACCATTTCGGTGTAGTATTTGTTGTAACATGGGACATCTTCGCAAAGAGTGTAAAGGTAGAACGGGTCCAGTGGAATTGGATGAAGAAATCAGCAACTGGGACATACCAGACAGTACACCGGAAGTGGAACTCTTCATTTTGGGCAACTTCCAGTCTAGTGGGGAGCATATTATCCAGTCAGATTCACTAGAGACTATTTCAGGTAAGATAAAAACTCTATGTCCCTTGCTTTATCAGTCCTTAACTTCTTGGTAAAGACAATCCTTAGACTCGTCAGACTGGTTAATTAGAACGACTTCTGGTTTGGTAGATTCTAAAATTGCTTCAAGTGATATTGATTTGTTCCTGACTGGAGCTTTTTTTTCCTCCTTAAATGGGAAAAGTCTACCTCTTCCAGCCATTGTAGAGACCCCTGAGACTGTTCTTCCCTCTGTCGACCCTTTTCCCTCAGTGATTCCTATTTGTCAAAGCCTTGTCCCTGAGACTACTCTTTCCTCTGTCGACCCTCCGTCCTCTGAGATTCCTATTGGTTGAAGCCCTGTACTAGAAGAGATGATTTTACCTATTCATGATTTTGTTCCTTCGGGAAGTTTCTCGTCTCTGATTGATCCTTTACCGGGTTGTAGAGAATATGAAGAACATGATTCCTCCTTATCAGAGGTTCTTGAATCTTGGCTTCCCTTTCTTCAGGATAATCATTCTATTATTCCTTTACCTACATATCTTGGCAAAGAAGCTATCAAAATTCCTCTCGATGTTAGCAATGTAACCTTTGGACCCCAACCCGAATCTTCCAGGAAGGAATTTTCCTGTTCAAGGGGTTTAGGTATCGAACACTCCCCTATCAAAACTAGAAGTACCCGAAAGAAATTGGCAGGAAAGGAAAGCACCTCCGGTGACAATGATTTTCCCACTGTGGATAGTGGGACACTTAGAGCGTTGAAGGCCCTAGCAAGGACCAAGTAATGATTCTGTTGTCATTAAATATCCATGGGGTAGGAGGAACCCTAAAAGTGGCCTAATTTCGTTGATTACTGGATAGAGTTCATCCTAAGATTATTTTTCTGCAAGAAACCCTGGTCTCTGGAAAAAAAACAAGGGATTTTGTGAATGTTTTTCGGCCTACCTGGTTGACATGTGTTGTAAACTTCGTGGGTAACTCAGGAGGGATGCTAGTTACTTGGGATCCCTCTTTTTTTGATTTGAAACCTCTTATAACTTGTGGAGGAATATTACTAGCTGACAAGTTTATTCCAACCAATTTAAATCTATCCTTGTTAAATGTTTACGGTCCTTGTATGGAAAGGCAAGTTTTTTGGGATAATCTGGCAGATAGTGGCATTCTATCGATCGACAATTTGATCATTGCTGGGGATCTAAATATAACCCTATCTCCTAATGAAGTTTGGGGAAGCTCTGATTTTCCTGGTTCTATGGCAGATTACTATAGGTCCTTATTGAGCACAAAGAATCTTGTGGATATTCGCTCGACTAAGCTGGTCCCGACCTAGCGAAATGGACGAAAAGGAAATCAAGCTATTGCAAAAAGATTGGACAGGTGCATCATTGCAGAAGGTTTTTTAAATAATTGTGGTCTTTATCGTTCTTGGGTTGAACTTCCCTTTATTTCAGATCATGCGCCTACTATCCTCCAGCTGGAAATTTCTCCTAAATACAGAGGATTTCCTTTTAAACTGAATCCTTTTGGGGTACTGGATGAGGAATTTAAGAGTCTAGTTCATGAGGTTTGGCAAGATCCTAAGTTTTTATCAGAGCCTAGTGGTCAGCGAAGATTGGTTTGGAAATTGAAGGAATTAAAAAATAAATCAAAACTCTGAGCCAAGGAGCAGGATAAAAAAATTCAACAACGAATGGTCTCCCTAGAACTTCAAATTAAAGAAACCTTCCTCAATTTAGTAGAGGAAACTCCATAGCCAGATCTGGATTTGCTTCTGGGACAGTTAGAAAAGGAAAGAAACGACCTTCTAAAATTCTCTGAAGAAAAGAGGTGTCAGCAGAGCCGCGCAACTTGGATCAGGTGTGGTGATAGTAACACAAAATATTTTCACCAAATTGCTAATAAAAAACGTATTCATAAACATATCTTTGAATTAAATGACAGTCAAGGGAGAATTTATAAAACTCAGGATGATTTTAAGGAACCAGCAGTACAACATTTCAGTGATTTTTTTAAAGCCCGATCTGAATCCAACATAGGTGAATAGGTCCAACTAACTGGTCTTTATTCCAAATGGATAAATGAGGCAGAAGCTAAAACTTTATTTGGGCCAGTTACCATGGAGGAGATTAAAGAGATCCCGATGAAATTAAAAAAAGACAAAAGTCCTGGCCCTGATGGCTGGACCATGGAATTCTTCTTAACATTATTTGATTTGGTTGGTGAAGATTTAGTACATATGATTGAAGAATCCAGAACGAAGGGATCTATAAGTGGGAACCTAAATGCGACTTTCTTGGCCTTGATACCAAAAGAGAATAAACCAACTTGCTTCGGGGATTACAGACCTATATCCTTGTGCAACCTTTGCTACAAGTTGATCTCAAAGATCATTGCAGATCGTATAAAGCCTATTATGTCTAGATTCCTTTCAGAGGAACAACTAGGTTTTCTACAGGGAAGAAGAATCCAAGATGCATTAGGGACTGCTCATCAATGTCTACATAGTATTCAGAGAAAGAAATCCAAATCCCTATTATTGAAATTGGATTTGAAAATAGCCTATGATTGTGTAGATTGGGATCTGCTCCGTATGATCCTCCTACAAGTTGGTTTTGGTTCACATTTGACGAAATGGATCATGGGTTGTGTGACGTCACCAACTTATGCAATGTTGATAAATGGTGACTCTACGGATTTCTTCAGGAGTGGGTAGGGCTTGAGACAGGGTTTCCCCCTATCTCCTTTATTGTTCATTCTAGTCATGGAGGGTCTCAATCTTCTCTTGAAGAAAAGTACAGAGGAGAAAAGATTACTGGAATAAAAGTTACAAAAATGATTAAAATTCTTCACCTGTTCTTTGTGGACGATGTCCTAATCTTGACAAAGGCTGATTTTCATGAATGGCTTGAAATTGAGAAAATCATAACGCTTTTCTGCAAAGCCTCGGGTCTTCAAGTAAATAATGCAAAAACTACTATGTAGTTTGTTGGGTTATCGAAGTCAGATCTCTCTCCCTTTCAGCTTCTTCTTCCTTATTCCTTTGTGGATCTTTCCTCTAGTTTAAAATACTTGGGTTTTTTCATTAAGATCGGTGCTCAGAGGGCTGCAGACTGGAATTCGATTTTAGTGAAGTTGAGCAATAGGATTAGATCTTGGATCAATATCTGGTTATCTCTAGGTGGCAGATACATACTCCTAAGTTTGTACTGGAAGGTCAATCAATTTATTGGATATCCCTGGAGCTGATCCCATGCTCTATTTTAAATCAACTCCATAAAGAAATTATTAATTTCTTGTGGAAAGGTAACAGGGATGCAAATCACTATCATCTATGTCGGTGGGATGTTTTATCCAAGCCAAAATCTTTTTGGGGATGGGGTTTCTGCAACTTAGTCCATTTCAACACAGTGCTGAATGCAAATACATTGTGGAGAGTACTCACTCGGGATGGAATTTGGCATCATATAGTTAAGGATAAATATCTTCATCAGTCAACCATTGAAAATTGGTTAAGAAATTTTACTTAAATCAATGCATATTATAACTTATTGGCTAAGTTGGTTGTCGGGGTCCTAAAACCTCATATCTGTAGGAAATGATTTTATTCTAGGACTGAGAGACAAAGCTATTCTCTCTCGGGAACTCATTTCAAGTATTCAATCCGCAGGTATCACAGTACTTGCCCAAGCAAAAAAGGCTTTTATTAATGATGATCCATTAGGGACCTAGCGTGATAGCAAGGACCTGGGTTTGAGAGGAAAACAAGCTACAAAGTGGGACAAGTATCTAAATGCACTCACAGGAGAAGGCGTTAAATTAAAGGACTACACGGATCAATTTCTTTGGATAGGTGGTAATGCTTCAGGTCAGTTAACAGTGAAGAATGCATATTTGGATTTCTATTCTACTTTAAATTTTCAGACAGAGGTATGGAGGAATTCCATCTGGAAATGGGATATACAACTAAAGATCAAACTCCTTATTTGGTTGGCCACGGATCAAAAAACATTTACCTAGGATATTCTCCAGAGAAGAGGGTGGGAAGGACCAAGTCAATGTATCTTTTGCAAGAATCATAGTGAGGACATAAATCACCTCTTCATTGGTTGTTGATTCTCCAAAATGATTTGGGAAAGGTTAAAAGTTTTATTTAAATTCAAAAGGAATTGAGAAGGAAAGGATCTATCCGATTGTTTCTTTAAATGGACAAAAGACAAAACGATGGCCCCTTCTCTTGCAGCAATCACTATTTGGTATATTTGGATTGAAAGAAATCGTGTTATCTTTGAAAACTTACAGTCGTTTATCAATTTTGTTTTCATTAAAGTGCTAGGCCTTTTTAAGCAACATTCTTCTACTACTCCAGACGTTCCCTTAAGGGACTGTAATCTACTCAGAAGGATTTTCAATAGCCTTCTTTGATGTGGCATCGCAGAAAAACTAAACAGTGTGTGGTGCAGGAGGTGAAATTAGGACTTTTGACTCTCGAGTCTTTAGATGGACTTTAAATGGGGGAGCATGCACTAACACAAAGGTGGAGTTACTAGTTATCTGGGCGACCCTGACTTTATCCTCGTGTCTTTCTTTTTCGAAGATACAAGCATGTGGAGATTCCAGAGTTATTATAGATTGGCTAAATGGAAAAGAAAATTTGTAGGGCTATATCATTGAAGGCTGGAAGAGAAGAATTCGAGATCTCTTCAAAAAGTTCCAGGCTACCAGTTTTCACCATGTCTACAGAGAATTCAACAAAGTTGCAGACCAGCTTTCAAAAGATGCTCTTTCTGCTCCAGAAGGAAAGATATCCTAATTTCAATGGGAACCGAGAGGAATGTCAACAATAAAACATATATATCTTCTCTGAACCATCAATCTGGTCAGAAGAAATAATATCAACACTATCACTGAATGTTTTTATTTTGGGATTGACATAGTTTTCTTTTTGGAGACTTCATTATAGAACTTTAATGATCTTCTTTTGTAATATGACAGTATTTCGATCAAGGCTTATTATCAGTCTATGATTGGACTATATGATCAAGAATGCAAGAATGTAAAATTTTTTATATCTAAATATAATTTTGAGCTAATTTTCATTTGGAAAAAAATATACAATAAATAATATTAATAATAAAATAATTTACTTTAAAATCTATTACTTTTATTATATAAAAGTCTAATAGAATAATATGTCCTTATTTAAATAAACAAACAAAACATTAAATCACTTATCATTGAATATAGATATGCTATAAAAGATAAATCTATTGGAAAAGATAAAGTGAGCATCTCAATTAATCAAATTAAGGAAATTATTCTTGAAAAGATAAAGTGGATAAATGATAAAGTGAGCATCTTAATTTAAATTAAGGAAATTATCCTTGAAAAGTGAGAATCTCAAGGAAATTATTTTTTCAATTTTGTGTAATCTAATAATATATTTTAATATTTATATGTTAATTTTTAAATAAATTAATATTAATATTTTAATTTTTAAATGAAATTAATGGTTTGTGTTTTTTGTTTTTTAATTATAT
>ML789514.1:158745-212086 GCA_009831015.1 Picea engelmannii | reverse complement strand
CATCTCTTGGTGGCTCTCTTTATTATGTTACTTTTATTGATGATGCAACTAGAAAAACTTGGGTTTATTGCATTCGACAAAAATATGATGTTTTTGATACTTTTAAGAAATGGAAAGCTTTGGTTGAGAATGAGACAGGAAAATGGTTGAAGTGTCTCAGATTAGACAATGGAGGTGAATATTACAGCAAGGAGTTTGATGATTACTATTCATACCATGGGATTCGTAGAGAGAAGACAGTTCCAGGAACACCACAAGAAAATGGTGTGTTAGAAAGGATGAACAGGACAATCATGGAGCATGCAAGGAGTATGAGATTGCATGCTGGTTTGCACTTACAGTTCTGGGAAGATGATGTAGATATTACTGTTTACTTAATAAATAGGGGACCTTCAATTTCTTTGGATGGTGGAATTCCAGAGGTGGAATGGATAGGTAAAAAGGTAAACTATTCCTTTTTGAAGACTTTCAGTTGTGAAGCATTTGTCCATATTGATAAAGAAAATAGAACAAAGCTTGAGGAAAAATCCAAGAAGTGTACATTTATTGGATACAATGTTAATGATTTTGGTTATCACTTATGGGATTATGAAATCACAAAATCATTAGAAGTAGAGATGTCATATTCAATGAGAAGGTCATGTACAAATATCAGTTGCAAGGGAAGAAATAGGAAAAATAAAAACCAGAATACACAGTTCTTGATGAAATCACTGAAAAATAAATTCCAAAGGTACCAGAAAATCAAAATGTATAACAACAGAAGAAACAAGTACCTCACAATCCTGCAAGTGTTGTTAGAATATCTATTAGGTTAAGTAGACCCCCTGAATAATACTCTCCTTCATTGTATTATTTATTGTTGACTGATTTTGGTGAACCAAAATGTTATGAAGAGGCAATGCAGGTAGACACCAAAAAGAAGTGGGAGAAAGGTGTGAAAGAGGAAATGGATTCCCTGGTAAATAACCAGACTTGGGATTTGGTTTAGTTTCCCATAGGAAAAAGAGCATTGCAAAATAAATGGATTTACAAGTTGAAGGAAGAAGATGGAGGGAAAAAGTGGTACAAGGCTAGACTTGTTGTAAAGGGCTTTGCACAAAAGAAAGGTATATATTTTGATGAAATATTTTCTCCTGTTGTTAAAATGACTTCAATTAGGACTATTTTAAGTCTTGTGGAAGTAAAATATTTGCATCTTGAATAGTTAGATGTAAACACAACTTTTCTCCATGGGGACTTGGAGGAAGAGATTTATATGCAGCAGCCACAGGGGTATGAGGCCAAAGGGAAGGAGAATTTGGTATGCAGGTTGAAGAAGAGCTTGTATGGACTAAAACAAGCTCCAAGGCAGTGGTATTTTAAGTTTGACAGGTTTATGACAGAACAAGGTTACATTAGATGTCATTCTAATCACTGTGTTTATTTTAAAAGGTATAGATTTTGATGAAATGTTTTCTCATGTTGTTAAAATGACTTCAATTAGGACTATTTTAAGTCTTGTGGCAGTAGAAGATTTGCATCTTGAATAGTTAGATGTAAAATCAACTTTTCTCCATGGGGATTTGGAGGAAGAGATTTATATGCAACAACCATAGGGGTATGAGGTCAAAGGGAAGGAGAATTTGATATGCAAGTTGAAGAAGATCTTGTATGGCCTAAAGAAAGCTCCAAGGTAGTGGTATTTGAAGTTTGACAATCTTATGACAAAACAAGGTTATAATAGATGTCATTATGATCACTGTGTTTATTTTAAAAGGCTAGAAAATGGAAGCTATATTATCTTTCTATTGTATGTAGATGACATGCTTGTTGTAGGGTCTAATATGCAGGATATAAATGTGCTCATAAAGAAATTAGCTAATTCATTTGCGATGAAGGATTTGGGTGTTGCAAAGAAAATCCTTGGTATGAGAATAAAAAGAGACTGGAAAAATAGAAAATTGACATTGTCTTAGGGTGAGTACACAGAGAAGGTGTTGGAGAGGTTTAGAATGCAGAATGAAAAACTAGTTACTACACCTTTGGCCAGCCATTTCAAATTAATTAAGGAAATGTGTCCCAAGACACGAGAGGAGATAGAATACATGTCCAGGGTCATTTATTCATCAACAATTGGCAACTTGATGTATGTGATGGTTTGCACAAGACCAGATATTGCACATGCAATGGGAGTTGTGAGCGGGTATATGAACAATCCATGTAAAGAACATTGGGAGGCAGTAAAGTGGATTCTTAGGTATTTGAGAGGTACTGCTACTCATGCATTATGTTTTGGAGGTTCAATCATTGTTCTACAGGGACATGTTGATTCAAATATGACAGGTGATAAAGATAACATGAGGAGCACCATAGGGTATGTTTTTTACTATAGGTGGAACAACAATAAGTTGGATTTTGAAACTGCAAAAGGTTGTTGCACGTTCAACAACAAAAGCATAGTATGTTGTTGCTACAGAGGCTAGTAAAGAAATGATTTGGTTATAGAGGTTTATGGAGGAATTGGGAAAGAATAAGGAGGATAGCAGGTTGTACTGTGACAGTGAGGGTGTCATTCATCTTGCAAAGAAATCCTCTTTCCATTTGAAGACTAAGCATATACAACTCAGGTACCATTTCATACGATCCGTCTTGGAAGATGGACATTTGAAGTTGGAAAAGATACACACTAGCCAGAATCTTGCAGACATGTTAACAAAGGGAGTAACCAGGGAGAAACTGAGTTCCTTCTCAGTTTCAGTTGGTCTTCAAGCATGAAGGTGAAGATGAGAAATTTTCTAGGTCCAAGAAGGATCATAGTCCAACATATACATCAGCGGTGGAGTTGTTGAGATCGGTCTCCAAATGGGAAATTGTTGGTTGTGGATCCTGCTTATCTTCCTTATTTAGAGGTCTTTGTTTTCAGCCATGTTTATACCTCATGAAGACTTTACACCTCAAAAGAATGTACACTCCTCCATGAGGGGGAGTGCAAGGGGTTCAGGGGCAAATCCCCCGAAGGAAAAATTATGTTGTAAATGTATATTGTAATTTCATAGTAAATCTGGACCATTCATTATAAGGTCGTAGATCTGGCGGTAGAAGTTATGTTAGGGTTTTTTTCCCTAGAAGGAAACCCCCTTTTATGAGGGAAATGTATTGCGACTATGGATCTTGGTGAATATTGTATTCTGAGTGAGGAGACTATGAGAGACAGAAGAGGAGGTTACAACATGTGTGTTGTAGGTTGTATCCCTTCATTTGTTGGATAATAATAAATGAAGGACCTTGCAATTTCTCTGGTGGACGTAGCCCACACTGGGTGAACCATGTATATCTATGTCTCTATTGTATTGTGTATCTTCTGTGCTTTATTTCCGCATTTGTTTTATTTTATTGCTCCGCGATCTTGTTTTTCTAACAGAGGGCACCATCCATAGATGAGAATATTCCCCAATAAAATAGGGCACTATATCCTCTTTAGTCTGGTCTCGATTACACTTTAGTTAGAATAGTTGGTCTTGACTTGGTTACACTTAAGTTAGACTAGTGGAGTAGAGTCATGCATGACAACCTTGGTTTTATCACTAGGATGGTGCATATCACATGCATGAGGCTAGGAGAGTGCTACACATGTGAATGCATGAGTTTCTCTCCACTTCACTCACGTGATTCAATTAACTGATTACTACATGGCCAATTAACTAAGACTAGGTGGCAATTCACTCTGGTTTCTGTGAGTGAGTGTCCAAATCTCTCTAGATTGCTACTATGGAACATTAGTTACTCACTTAGCCTATATCTATTGTAAATTATTCACTCTTTGAGTGTGGAATGGTGGTTAATACAATTCATTATTGTCCAAATCTCTCTAGATCACTACTACAACGCATTAGTTACTCATGTAGAATATACATGTTGTAAAGTATTCACTCTTTGAGTGTGGAATAGTGGTTAATACAATTCATTACTCTCTCTCTCTCTCTCTCTCTCTTGCAAATTTTGTGTGAATTTATAGTAGCTAGGTTCTCTGTGCAAGTTTCACCAAAACTTCACACATCAAAATCGCTAGTTGTAGATATTAGGGATTAAGGGTTTTAAAGGATATATATTTTCTTATATCTTCTTAGATCAATATTTGTTGTCTAATTTTTTTTTTATGAAAACAATATTTACATAAATAATACTACTAGTCTTACATATACTACATTTCACTATTCAAAGATGATGACCTTGCTCTAAATATACTTTTTTAATTCAAAAAAGAGTAGCATTAGTTTGGACGTTTATTTGATGTTTAGTGCAATTACATGTCAATTTTTCAACATTTGTTTGATGCACACTAAAGGTTCACTATTCACATTTACTAGACATCAAATATTCAACTTATAAGGCTTCTTCATTGCTTCTGAAAATATGAAATTCCATGTTGCATGAACATGTGGAATGTTGATCTAATGTAGAAGAAGTATTGATTAACCAATGAATAATGGGTATGAAATGAATTTTTTTGACATGGTTACTATTGATTTTTCAAAATGTATTCAATGTTACAAACCTTGATCTAATTCTAAACTAATGTTGGTTAACCAACACATAATGGGCATTAAATTAAAAAAACAAATTGATGTAGTTACTATCAATTTTTTGACATGTAGTTAACTTCAAAACGTCAAATATGTGACATCACAAGATCAACAATAGTTTGACATTAATAACATTCATGTTTGATATTTTTTCAACATTTTAAACATTTATTTCACATCAAATTATTAGCCCAAATGCAATAGTGATTGTGGTTCAAGTCATGGAGCAAAGAAGAAAACGTGTAAACACAAATTTTGGAAGGCATCATCATGTTCTGGAAATTGAACAAGGACTCTATGATGCTTTAAGATCAAAAGTCACTATCAACTTTTTTACCCCTTGTTTTTCATAGGGTAATGCTAATGAATTTCTTCACTACCCCTTGTAATTTTTATGAGCCTTGGATAGTTGGGGTACTTACTTGGTTTCATGGATTATGACGAGCTAGAGGGTTTGATGGAATGATGATGGATCAAATGATGTGGTATGATTCCTCTCGGGCATTTGGATTCATCCTGATTTTTGGGAATCTTCATAGTTCCCAAGGCATTTTCACATATCTCGAGGCAATTTATGGTTCCCAAGGCATTTCTCAAAATAATTTTGAGTTATTATTCATGTACTAGGACTTCTCATGCCATGACACATCCTATAGTTTTCATCTCTCACCTTGTTTTCACATTTTGAGGCACGTGTCACTTAATTTGAGGGTACCTCCACCTTGGAGATTGCATTGGTGGTTCTTTTTGGCATGTGTGGACCTATTTGGATCTCCCATGAATTGAGGGTTTGATTGACATGATTTAAGGGATAGGATTCCACCTTGGAGACATCACACATGGTCTTTGGAGATGATTTGGAGGGGCCACCAACTCTTGAAGGACTTTACCCATGATTTGTAGGGATGTTTCACCTTGGAGGCCCATACATGCACCTTGGAGGAAACCTAGGAGGGTTTGCTCACATATTTTGAGGAGCTTGTTGAGGTTATGCCTCTTTGGAGGCCTTTAGAGGCTAGACAATGCACATTTTTCTCACCTTTTCCCCTCATTGATGGAGGCATCCCTCTCTTTTGGGGTTATTTGACTTGGATTATTGTACATGTGGCTTGACTACCCCATTTGTTTTTATGTATTTTGAATAGATAGTTGGAGGAAAATCATATTTTATCCCCACATAGTATAGATATAAAGATATCACATTAGATATTGTTATTTTATTGTAAAAGAATTTTACCAACACTATATAAAGAGGCACCCTTCCTCATTATCACTCATGGTTAGATTTTTGGAGCTTCCACTCCTTGGAGCTTAATTGACATATCTTTATTGAAGCATATGGTGGTGTAAAGAATTATTATTTATGGATGTTAGTGTCAATTCTTGGAGCTTCTCTATCTTGGTTCTTGTTTGGTGAGTAAAGATTAATTGTAAAATGATCATGTATTCTACAAGCTAACTAGATTGATCCATTGAAGACATTTTTATACCATTAGAGGGAAGATGTTCTAGGGTAATCCCTCTCCTTATTCCTTTGTTGGTTTGGTAATTATTTGGTGCCTTGATTTGTCTATCCATATTGGAACCCTAGAAAGAAGTATTAAGTAAGATTGTCAAGTCATAGTTGATCTTGTTGGTGAGTGTTTACCCCTAAGGATCCCTTCTTGTTGGGCCTTGATCTCTATTTTTAATCTTGATTAGATGAGGGATTATTCTTCCTCTTGGTTCTAGTCTCTTATTCCTAATCCTTGAATGAAATAGATTAATTTTTAAAAGGGTTCTTCTTGACTCCATAAGCCTCTTTGATTCACCTTGACTCCATTTCCCTTATTGGATTTGGCATTGATCTCTACTTCCTTCCATCACCTATTTTAAAACCCTAAAAACCCTAAAACTCTATTTTTCTAAGGCTATTCTCACTTCACCGTGTGCCTCATTGCTTGGTCTTAGTAATCCTACTAGGAATATCCCCCTTGAACCATGCTATAAAAACAAGGCCATGGAGCAATAAAATAAAACAAATGCAGAAATAAAATACAGAAGATACACAATACAATAGAGACACAGATATACGTGGTTCACCTAGTGTGGGCTACGCCCACTAGAGAAATTTCCAGGTCGTTCCTTTATTATTATCCAGCAAATGAAGGGATAGAACCTACAAAAAACTTGTTGTAACTTACACTTCTTTCTCTCATAGTCTCCTATCTCAGAATACAATATTCGCCATAATGCATAGCCGCAATACATTTCCCTCATAACAGAGGGTTTCCTTCTAGGGTGAAAAACCCAAAAATAATTTCTACTGTTAGATCTGCGACCTTATAATGGATAGTCCAGATTTACAATGAAATTACAATATACATTTACAAGGGAATTTTTCCTTCAGGGGCTTCGTCCCTAAACCCCGCTTGCCTCCGGACCTCACAGAGGGGGTAACCCCCCTCTGCACTCCCCCGCATGGTAGAGTGTACATACTTCTGGGTTTAAATACTTCATGGGGTATAAACATGGATGAAAACAAAAGACCTCTGAATTAGGAAGATAATCAGGCTCCACAACCAACAAGCTGGAGGAGAGGCAAGTTGAAGTGAGGAGGTAAGTTACTAAGGTGATAGTGGTGACCATTTGAAGAATTTCCCCTTAGCTATAATTTCTGGATTAGGTATTTTATTATTAAGTACAATTTGGGAGGTAACATTTTTAACACTATTGTTGGGAACAAATTCCATTCACCTGAAAAATATGAAGATTATGCTTCATCACACATTTATGAGAGTGTTGTATTGAATATCTTTTCTCGCATGGTGACTCCATGAAGGGACACAAATTGTTTTCCTTACATATTTGAAGACGATTGTTGGGTGTAGAGGTGAGCACATCCATTAGTTTTGAAAGATATTTTAAGAAAATTCATCTTGGTGACTCCATATTTAAAATTGGTACAAGGTATGCATTGTACTTTCAAAATTTGATTTCTCATATTGAAGACTTCAAGTAAAATATGGATGTTACATGGGTACCTTTATATTTCTTAGAAATCTATCGGTATCCAAATTGGGCTCCTCCCTTGGAATTGCTTGAGCAAGTCTCGATTTTCATTGGAAAACCTCACATGTCTACTTAGCATGTTTGGGACTTCATGGATTTTATGGAAAACCTAAATACTATTCATTAGGATATTATGATGAAATTTTTTTCCTATACAAAAAGAGGAATTGCAGTGGAATGGTTTGATAAATCTTGTGATCTGTAAACTACCATGGATATTCCACTAGAACAGTTCATCACAACGTATCTTGTAGTATTTTAAAATATTAGATTATGCAATTTATTTCCTTAGATCCCAGATTAATTATTACTAGCTTATTGCTCAGATTTTTGAAAATAACTGAAATACGAGAATGAGAGAACAAAGCCAATAAACAAACCATCCACAAAATTGAACACAATTTGTATCATGGGAAACTCGATACAAGAGAAAACCCAACTAGAAGGTGATGCCTATGCTCTGGTCTCTTTTCTTCAGTTATGAAATGCACATACAATGAAAGGGGAACTCACTAATGGAGTTTCCTTTGACACTATGACTTGAATGGTTGTTACATAATCTCCTACCTCCTTTGTTATGCTCTCAAAATCTTATTCCTAAATGGTATGCTCCATTACAAAACAAGTACAATGCTAAAGAATGGAACCCCCTCTCTTCCTAGTGGCCTAGTATTTAACATAGCCCAATAGTCATCTAGGAATAGGGTTTTTGCATCCTCAACACTCAATTAGTGATAAGATATTAGGCCTTCTAGAATATTATTGAAATTCCATACGTGGCTAGCCCCACATGTGTGAGTAATGAGGGGTTGACATGGCATCCACTTGTACCATAGTGGTTAACTTGTAGGAGGCATAACTTTCCTGTATGAGCTCCTATTAAGTTGATTTTTTCATCGTTGGAAAGGTCTTAGTGTGTAGAACAACCTTGAGGGGCTATACAATATGGTCACAAGAATTTGACCGTAAAAAATGTTGATTGATGCCTCAAAATGGCTCAGGAAGGATCAAGACCCCAAATTCACAAATTGGGACCTAACACTAAAATGGGCCTTGCAAGCCAATTCCTCTAATTTTTCCACCCATAAAGCACCAAGATAGATGAAAAATTATATAATGATCCATTTTGGATTAGGTTGTTCAAGGCGAGTGTCTTCAATTTTAGGTTTCATCATATTTTTTTTCTAGATTTCATTGTTGTGGATTACTGCTTGAAGAGTTTTACAATAGGCATTTTTTGTTCAAACTTTGCATGGAAAGGAGAAAAATATTTGATGACACTTCGCAAGCCTATCAAAGCAATACAAAATACGTATTTTTCAACAAAATGGTTGAAAGGTATCCGACAATAAATTCACTAGTTATTTCTATATAAAAGAAGTATTCCAATGAAAATGCAAATGAAACCTCATAAAGACAACAATCATCCCATCATCCTATCCAAGGAGCTGCTAGAACTTGACATAGCAAAGGAATAATGGGGTGACCCAAAATAAGATGCCCCATATTAAAAAAATGCACAATTCTAGATTGCAAACTCTAACATTGAAGCATGTAAAAAACATATGAGCTCTCCCATCTCTACACTAGGACCGATCTCTTCCCAAAAAGAAGTATGTATTTCATATTGTAGAGAAATATCAAGTAAAGATGATGGGCATAAGAACATGTTTGAGGTCGAAGGATAATTGGGGATAAAAGACTTGATGCTTTGCATAATAACCAACCTACCTTTAGCACAAATGAATGTTCTACTACCCATCTTGCAACTTGTTGGAAGAACTTGCTCCATGGGGAAGAGAATAAGTCTATTTTTGATACCCAAGATGATTAGTCAACCCTAGACAAAGAAAGAAACAATTCCCTAGAGGCTAAGATCATGAAGTTTGAACAATATCTTGAGATCGAAGGAGGTTGTGATCACTCTGATTCTATCCAGGAAGAAAAAAGAACTAAAGGCAATATATTTAGCAACCCAAGGTTGCATTTCGAATTTGAGCAAAACAATGATATAACCCTTACACTATATTTTGATGAGAGTAATGATTGTGGTAGGGATGAGGCCAGATTTATTTTCCAAATACAAGTAGAGGGATGTTTTCTCCTTATGGCCTATGGTCATCATGAATACAATGTTACTGACAACATTGTTGAAGAAGACAAAAAACAACCTGCTACAAATTATGCACCTTACCTACATGATTCACTGCACTTGGAAGGAAATGCACCATATCGCCCTAATTTTGATGCATTTGAAGAAACGATCCATGGAAATTGTGACATAACTCGAGAAGTTGATAAAAACACTGCACATGAAAATATTTTTATTTTTCATAAGAAAGATGAGGCAATCACATATCATAATCAACACCCGTCCACCAATGTTGCGGCATATCTACATGACCCAATGTATAATGACATTATTTCACTCAAAGAACAATCAAGGGTTTCTCTACTTCCTTCCATCACCTATTTTAAAACCCTAAAAATTCTAAAACTCTATTTTACTAAGGCTACTCTCACTTCACCTAATATCTCATTGCTTGGTCTAAGTAATCCTACTAAGAATACCCTTTCAACTAAAAAAAAACTAACATAAAGTAAATATTATAGATTACTAAAGTGATAGTAGCGACCATCCTAACAATTACCTCTTATATAAATATGCATTGCAATTATTCAATACTAAGGCTATAAAAAAATCTTGTTAGTACAAGTTAGGACCAATTTAACTACATCAAACTAATATCATATATACATTTAAAAGAACAAAAAGTCATCTTAATCTTAAAAAGATAAAGTGAGAGTCTCAATTACATGGTACGGTGGATATTACTATAGTCAAATTAAGGAAATTATTCTTGATTATTACGTTCCTTTACATGTTTTTTTTCATCTTAAAAAATTATATTTACTTTAATTCATAATATATATTTTTATTTTTTATTAATTTATTTTAATTAATATAATTTATTTTTTAATATTATATATTTTTATTAATTTATTTTTTTATTATTAATTATTGTTTCATATTTTTTAATAAATAAAAATATTAATAATAACAATTTAATTTTAAAATCACAATCATATCTATATATATTTTCTTATATTTGATATAATTTAAATTTATAATTATTATTTTAATATTTTATTTTATATATAAACCAAAATAATAAAATGACAATTCTAAATTTAAATTACACTAAATTATATATATAGAAGGTATATATATTTTATTAGTAAAATTGTTGAGCAAAGAAATTTCATCTATCAATTTAATATTTTTTTGGAGAATTTATTTTATTGATAATATTTAACGTCTTTTTTCTTGATTATATACTTAACATGTCTAAGTTCCTTTCTTGATTGTAATGGTATATTATTATATATCTTTTTCAAAAATTTATTTTATTGATAATATTTAACGTCTTTTTTCTTGATTATATACTTAATATGTCTAAGTTCCTTTCTTGATTGTAATGGTATATTATTATATATCTTTTTCGAGAATTTATTTTATTGATAATATTTAACGTCTTTTTTCTTGATTATATACTTAACATGTCTAAGTTCCTTTCTTGATTGTAATGGTATATTATTATATATCTTTTTCTAGAATTTATTTTATTGATAATATTTAAAGTCTTTTTTCTTGATTATATACTTAACATGTCTAAGTTCCTTTCTTGATTGTAATGGTATATTATTATATACAAGAAAAGAAAAGAACTTAGACATGTTAAGTACCATCAATAAAATAAATTCTGGGAGATATAAGCGTACTTTTCATATATATATATATATATATATGATGTGCAAAATATACCTATATCTCCTAGAATTTATTTTATTGATGGTACTTAACATGTCTAAATTCTTTTGTCTAAGTTCTTTTCTTGGTATATAATAATATACCATTACAATCAAGAAAAGAACTTAGACATGTTAAGTACCATCAATAAATTGCAATGATATATAATAATATACCATTGCAATCAAGAAAGGAACTTAGACATGTTTGCACATCATAGTCTAGGTGAAGGCATAGGCTTACCCTCCACATCATAGTCACTCACCCGCACATCATAGTCACTCGCCCACACTGGTAAACCCACGCATATGGCGTTGGAAAGAAAGGGGGATAAATCGTTGACATATATAATTTTGTGGAGCCCTTAACAATAACATAAAATAGTTAAGAGGATGTAGTTAGTAGTTAAAAGGGGTGGTAGGTAAGGTTATGTTTTCATTGATAAAATAAGATAATACGATTTTAAATATTAAATTAAATGGTTATTAGGTTAGTTTTTTTAATCCATTCATACTTACTATAATTTTTAATTATAAAATTGTAAAAATTTGAAAATTGAGATATATGGAAGTTTATATATATATATATATATATATATATATATATATATATATAATTTTTTTATAAAATTATAAAAATTAAGATATATCAAAGTTGATTTTCATATTATTATATGTATTTTTATATTAGAATAATAATTTATGTTTTTTTAATATATATATATATATATATATATATATATATATATATAATTTTCTCAAGTAATTAGAAATTTTTATTTTAAATGGTTTTACTTATTTTTTAATTAATTTAGGTTTATAAGTTTTACACATCATATTTATATTTGAATCTAGAGTGTATTTCATTTCCTCTATATTAGGGTAGATCCATCTTAAACATGGATCTATCAAGCACCCAGAGAGATCAAATTTCTTAATGTGTTGTTATCTAAATATGTACATACGTAGTTTTTTTTTTTTTAATTAAACCGACTTTATTATTATTATTTTAATGTAACGTTATATAATCTAACATCACTCCCCCATACTTGGCTGTACAACACCTCGCTACTCTCAGCACAACAATTATCAAGTAATATCAAAGCATCGATCCTAATGCCAATTCATAATAAGTCCCCGTTATCGCACAAATTCACACTTATTGAGCTAAAGTCCGAAAACTCAAGTGCAATCTTGCATAATTGAGAGGGAAGGTCATTGCGTGCTTCCCCCACCATCTACTGAATTGTCAATTTGGAATGGTATGTAGTATGTGTTAGCAGAAGGGGACAATTTATAAACATAAGGACTTTATGTAGGAATTCCAACACCATACATAGAGTATATTTCAATATATGGGGCCTTTGGCAGTTTTGTCTTCAGAGGATTAGACCAATATTTGTAATGCTTGTAATTTGGATCATCCAAATTGTCAACAATGCCATAAGAAAAATGGGCATCTCCTCGTTGCATAAATTTTGGAGCAACAAAGTGCAGCAGATCTAAGACAATCTTTGTTGTGTATACTTTATGGTCAACAACAACCTCAATACTCTCCCAATTCATTTCATGGTACTCAGTTGAGATGTCCCCATGAGATACATTTGACTTAGTGAGGCCATTATTTTCAGAACTGGCCTTGTAATCTCTCATGGCTAGCTTGTATGAAGGCAATTTTGCTGCAATCCTTCCTAAATGAAATAATCCTCCCTCGTGGTGAATTGTGTATAGTTGTTACCTTATAGTGGAGACCTCGTTTGAGAAAATGGTGTTCCCCTTGGACCAAAACTCATCCAAGGCCTGCACAAATTTTTCCTTGACAAAGGTAGGTAACATCTGGCTCCAACTTGGGGGCACTTGAGAATCCCAAAATCTTATTATTCCTTCAACATGTTAAAGAGAAATTAGTAATCCAGTGCAACCACCTCAAAACCTCTAATGTGCAATGTCCTTTCCCCTTGTGTTTGATCTCCACTAAAAAAAATGAGGTATCAAAAATCCATTTCACATATGTCGAAGTTTGCCTAAGTGTTTCATGGGAAGGAAGGAATTTTGGTGCAGGGATAATGCATTCTACCATCCTTTCTAGGTTCCAAAGGCTACAATTGTATGTTTTATTATGCGTTTCATAGCTTGTAAAGATCATCACGATCCCTTCACTTCCAAAGTTTGATTTTACCTCTTCATTTACCAAACCAGTGCACTCATTGGTTACCTCACCATGACCCGTTCCATGCTTAGTGTGACTACCCACTGTGGTTTTCCTTGTTTGTATGACTGTAACAAAACCAATCCTTTCATTATTATCACCTTCAACATCAAAAGAAGGGGGGACATCAAAACAACGAAAGTAGGATTTATGTTCACTGTGCTAGAGTTTGATGATTTCTTTATTTGAAAAATAATATTCGTTGTTTGCATTAGTGTCCATGGTTCCACCACTACTATTTTATCTCTCTTCTCTTTTTCACTATGGATAACTAGTGCACACTTTTGGAGTGAATATCTTTGTGGATGCTTTGTCTTATTGTTGGTGGATGATCTTAAGCTAGGGTTTCCTTGTGCATTGCGACTTGGTTGAATCAGTCTTCTTTGTCAAGTTTAAATATTCATGGTATATTGTAGTGAATGTTATGTTGTAATTTGTTCCATGTTACCTTGTTCTCGTTGAAACCCTAGGAGGGATTATAATTTCTTAGCCCCCTCCCTATTTCATTCATCTAAGTTTTTGAAGCATTTAAAGACCTAATCTAGGGATTATAAGTATTTACCCCCCTAGGTTAAAGTGTTTAGCTAGTTTTAATACCTAGGGCTTATAAATCTTTAGATCTTAGGGTTTGATCCAAGTTCATTTGGATCTTGAGATGGATATCCTAGAAGAAAGGAAATCACACCTAGGATTTTTAAGTATTTAGACCCTATGATCTGTAAACTGTCGTGGATATTCCATTGGGATAGTTCGTCACAACAGATCTGATAAATAAAACTGAAATCTACACTATGAAGGTTACATTCCTTTAGATTCCAGAATCTTTAGTTACTAATTTTCTGCTTATACATGAAATCGATAAAATGCAGAAAATGGAGAACAATAAAATAAAATCACATACCAACCATAAAATAACACAAATATTTTCTTTGGAAGCCCTTTCGGGAGAAAACCTAACCAGAAGGTGAGGCTACTCTGCTCTCTTTTCTCTGGTATGGAAATAATGAAAGTACAAAGGAGAAGTCACTCTCTATGGAGTTACCTGAGACCTGTGTCCTGTTAGGATGCTACAAAAAATCAATCTCCTCTATTATGCTCTCTAATTTACCACTTCCAGTTGTTCTTCTCTTATATGGAACAAAATATAATAACATAGAATGGAACCCCTTCTCCTCCTAGCGACCTAATATTTAACATAGCTCGATGGCCATCTAGGGTTAGGGTATTGACTTCCTCAACCCTCAATTAGTGACCAGGTTTGGACCTTATAGAGTGTTCTATAAAATACACTACATGGATATCCCCATACGTTTAAGTAATGGGGGATGACTTGGCATCCATTATGATGCAGGAGCATCGTAAGCAGCCTACAAAGAAAGCATAAGGCGAAAGACAGCTGGAAGAAGCGCAACACACATTTTACACATTTTGAAATGTTTTTGAAAAATTAATGAAGCGGATATTAATGTGATAGCTGGGGAAAGCATACTTACATTTATATCTTATATATTGTAAGTATATCTTGAGCGATTGCTCTCATCTGTAGTATGTAAAGGCGTTTATAGGTAATTAATGAAAGTAGGTAGATTTGAATTCATAGATTAGACAATTTAGAGAGTAGGAGGGAAAACAGATATAGACACCCTCACCCTTGTATTATTGTATGATTAGAACAGAAGAAGAGAGATTTTCATATGTTGTTGAGATGTAGCAAAGAACTGTAGAGAAGAACCCATGTATAGGAGCACTTGAGTTAATATATCAAGCTTTGACTCAATTTTCATGGTGTTATGATGCTTACTGTTTACATTTGCTGAATGGTATGCTTACAGTTGATTTATTTCTTTGTTTATGCATTTGTTCCAATGCTAGGTTGAATGTGTGATTTCATGTTAAGTATATGAATTCTGAGAGAAGAGAAGAATGAGTTTCAATTGTTTCTCATCCTGAGAGTTTCCGTAAGGAGTGCAGTGAAACGTCCACAAGGTGTGCGTTGACAAGAGTTTGAGTTTTATCTCAGAAAGCTCAAGAGAGATATCGTTGTTCTCATACCAACAAAAGTTCAGGTGAAGCACAGAGCCGTGCAAGGTGTGTGCAGGCTAGTTGGAACCTTAGAAGTTATCAACTAAGGTGAAGGTGGAAGGATTGTTGTTGCAAAGAGTGCATAGAGTCGAGGACTCAAATAGCCAGAGGTTATTTGAAACATTGTCGCAAGGAGTGCGAGCATAATTCCTTTTGGGGACTTGAGTTTGCAAGTGAAAGCTTAGGAGGGATAGTACCTTTGAAGTGTTCAAAGGGAGATGAAAGATGAAAGAATCTCATAAAAGACAAGTTCAGGAGGGAGAACGTCGATTCATCTCGCAGAAGTCATTGAGGAGTGAATCAGGTGGTCAGAATTCTCCGAGGAGAACTTGCGAAATCGCGGGAACCGTAGGATCCATAGGAGCTGCAAGGTGGTTAGGAGTTGGACGAATCCACCACCCTAACATCAAGAATCAACGTGGACCATTGATCATGGTTTGTCTGAGCTGTCAAATCATTTCGGGAATTCAGGACCCGTAAGTTGGGAGTGTAGGTCAAAACCCTTGGTCACTCAAACTCTTAGTTCGCGAAAAGGATAATCAAGTGTGAAATTTCAGTATTTCAGGGTTCGGCATACCGGGAATCTTGATGATAAGGAGCCAGGGCGCTTAGCATTGAAATCTCGAAGTCGCGAAACGCGACGTGCCTTGGGTGAATTTCGGGATTTCGACATTTCGACACTGTGGGTGTCGAGAAGTAGAGGAGGCAGTGATCTTTGGAATCGAGAGTTTCAAACTCCCAGTTTGCAAAAAGTCAAAAGATCCAAAGCCGTCGGATCGTGGAGGATCTTAGCCATAGATCATGTTGGAGGTAAGGTTTCATAAATTCAGAGATCGGAGTTTCAGAAGGTGAGGAATCTTTCCGTTTTGGATCTCGCATGTCGCGAAATCCTAAAGAGTGAAAGGAAAAATCCTCGAAAGATTGAAGGACAATTTCCGTTGGGGCTCAATCGGGTTTCGGGATTTTTGGACTCGAGAGGCACAGTTGCATGTCAATGCAACTCCCAAAATCGCGAAAAGGAAAAAGCCGAAAGGTAGTTCCTAAGTATTAATTAGAGGATATGTGTGATGGAAGTCAAGGGAGTGGTCAAGATTTGGGAAAAATCCCGAAAGACCTTCGATCTCACCAAAACGGGGAGATTTCGGAAAACTGGAAAATCATAAGGAAAGAGGAACGAGTGTTGGTCAATCACTCAAGTTCTGAAAAGATGAAATAAGTGGCAACAAGAGGTGTGTGTGTTCGACTCATTGAAGGAGTCAAACCTCGTTGACGTTTCGGGTTTTGGAGGTTGAAGAGGCAAGGGGCTCGACAACAGGATTCGCGAAATCATGAAATCCGAAATCCTGAAGGGAAAAGAAAAGTCTCGATCATATTTGTTGGTCAGTTGTGGAATACACTTGTTTATGTGTGTGAAGTATTCCTTGTGGGGAAATCAAAGAGTCAATCAGACTCAGGGGAATATTTAGAACGATCCTGCACGGATCTTGGCCCGAGGGTCGGGGGTCTGCATAAGTGTGGTATTAGAGCTTGATTGTGTCTGTATATTTCAGGCAGAAGGAGCTAGAGGAAAAGGAGTAGTTTGATACGCGTCAAGTGTGGTATTAGAGATCAGAACAAGTTCTTTGCTTTTTGTAGCAGAGAGAATAGGGGAACATTTTACGACCATGCCACCGAGAAGAAGAGACAGGCCAATGATAATGCCTGATCTAGCAAGACAAAGAGAAATGCGCGAGTTACGTGCTAGGATTTATGCCATGGAGACAGCACAGAGTCACACAGTTGATGCTGGGGATATCAACGAGGCTAAAAGTGAAAATGAAGCTGGAAACGAAGGAGAAGAAGTTGCAGTCGAAGATGCTGTGGATGAACACCTATTTAGGGCTGTTGCAAGGATAGGTGCCAGAGAAAAAATGGACATTCCAGTGTATGAGGGAAACCTGGATGTTGAAGAGCTTCTAGACTGGATTAGAGCTCTGGCTAAATACTTTGACTATGAGGATGTCGAGGAAGACAAGAAGGTCAAAGATGCCGTTACTAGACTTAAAGGGCATGCAACACTATGGTGGGATGAACTGCAGGCTGATAGACACTGCAAAGGCAAGCAGAAAATCAAAAGCTGGGACAGAATGGTTGCAAAGATGAAGGCCAAATTTATACCCAAGGATTATCAAATCACTCTATTTTGGAGGATGCAGAATTTGAGACAGAAGATGATGTCAGTGAAAGAATACACTGAAGAGTTCTATAATATAAACATCAGAGCAGGTCATCGGAAAAGCAATGATGAAAAAGTTGTCAGATACATGAATGGTCCGCAGTATGACATTCAATATGAGATGAGCATGATGACCATTCAAAATGTGGAAGATGCTTATCAGATAGCTCTGAAATCCAAAGAGAAGCTGAGCCGGAAACAAGGTCAAAGAGGCCGAGGTAGAAGTCAAGCCAGAGGCAAAACAATTGCCCAAGACAGAACTCAGAAATCTAAAGAAGAAGGGAAGAAACCTCAAACTCAACATGAGAGAGGAGGAAGCTCACAGAGAGGGCAGTATGCTGATAGAAATACTTTTCCTCGAGCTAGAGGAAGAGGAAGAGGCAGAGGCAGTGAAGTAAAATGATTTGTTTGTGGAAAGATCAGACATAAATCCTATGAGTGTCTAGATAAGAATAAATATGGTGGTGAAACTCACATTGCCTAAGATCAAGGATGGAATGTTGAGGTAGAAGACGTTGAGGGTGGAAGATATTTGATGATGAGGAAAGTTCTCTTGAAGCCAGAGAAGGAGGCAGAGAACCCAACCCAAAGAAACAGTCTGTTTAGGACTGCTTGCAAAACCAAGGATAGGGTATGCAAGGTCATAGTGGACAGTGGTAGCATAGACAATCTTGTATCTACAGACATGGTAGAAAATATGGAGCTAGAGACTGTTGTACATCCAAGCCCATACAGAGTTTCGTGGCTACAAAAAGGACATCAGGTAAATGTCACTAAACAATGTTTAGTTGAATTTAAAATAGGAGGATATAAATATGAAATATTATGTGATGTCATTCCCATGGATGTTTGTCATCTATTGCTGGGTAGACCATGGCAATATGACAGGAACATGATTCATGATGGGAGAAAGAACACGTACACCCTAGAGAAGAATGGGAGGACACACATGTTGCTACCGATTAAAAACCAAGAGGTGAAAACAGAGATGAGAAACACTGTACTTCTCATGAGTGGGAATGAACTTCTTAAGGAGGTTAAGAAGAAGGAAGACACACAATTTATTGTTGGAAGGAAACCCAAAATTGTTCTGACCAGTACAAGAATAGATGATTTACCAGAAGAAATCCAGGAATTGCTGGAAGAGTTTGCTGATATAGTAGTGGACGAACTACCTTGTTCGTTGCCACCTATCAGAAGTATAAGCCGTCATATTGACCTTATACCTAGAGCCAGTTTACCGAACAAAGCCGCATACAAGTTTACGCCGCAGGAAAATGAAGAAGTCAAGAGATAGGTCCAGGACTTAATGGACAAAGGATTGATTCAAGAGAGATTGAATCCATGCATTGTTCCGACAATGCTTAGCCCAAAGAAAGATGGAGGCTGGAGAATGTGTACAGACTCAAGGCAAATCAATAAGATTACCATCAGATACAAATTTCCATTACCAAGGATGGATGGCTTGATGGATTGCTTGAGTGGAGCAAGGTTTTTTTCAAAGATTGATTTGAAAAGCGGATATCATCATATTATAATGAGAGAAGGTGATTAATGGAAGATAACATTGGAGCAGTCTTGAGCCAATATGACAGGATGATCACATACTTCAGTGAAAAACTGAATGAAGCGAAGATCAAGTACTCCACATATGACAAAGAATTCTATGCAGTCATACAAGCACTGATGAAATGGAGACATTATTTGGTTCCCAAGGAGTTTGTTTTGTATAGAGATAATCATGCTTTACAATTCGTGACTCAACAGGAGAAGTTGAACCAAAAGCATGCTAAATGGGTTGAATTCATGCAGAATTTTACTTTTGTGATTAAGCATATTTCTGGAACTGCTAACAAAGTTGCTGATGCTTTGAGTAGGAAATGTTTGCTTATGCAGGAATTCATAGTCAAGACTTTGGGTTTTGATAACCTCAAAGAAATGTATAGGGATGACCCAGATTTTAAGGAGGCATATGAGACATCTGAGAATCCAGTTCTCAGGGACAGAAGCCAATGGACCGAGTATATGATCCAGGATGGGTTATTATTCTGGGGCAATCAACTATGTATTCCAAAATGCTCCATGAGGGAGAACCTGTTGAAGGAAAAACGCAGTGGAGGATTAGCTAGACACTTCGGTCATGATAAGACGTTCTCAAGGTTGAATGGCTCATATTTTTTGCCAGGGATGAGGACAAATGTTAAAAAATTTGTGGACAGATGCAGGATTTGTCAACACACAAAAGGGTAAAGGCAGAACACAGGGTTATATCAACCATTACCCATACCAGAAAGGCTGTGGGATGCAGTGAGCATGGATTTTATATTGGGACTGCCAAGAACAAAGAGAGGCTATGATTCAATATTTGTGGTAGTCGACAGATTTTCAAATATGGCACATTTCATACCATGCCAGAAAACCAGTGACACAACTCATATTGCGAACCTGTTTTTCAAGGAAGTCATCAGACTTCATGGCTTTCCAAGGAGTATCATGTATGATCGAGATACCAAGTTCGTAGGGCATTTCTGGAGGACCTTATGGAAAAAGATGGGGACAAGTTTGCCTTTTAGCTCAACATATCATCCTCAAATGGATGGGCAGACAGAAGTCATGAACATAAGCTTGGGAGATTTGTTGAGGAGCTTAGTGACTGAACACCACAGTCAATGGGATCACATTCTACCACAGGCAGAATTTGCTTATATTGATTCGCTTAACAGAAGCACAGGGTAGAGTTCATTCTAGATTGTATATGGAATGCAGCCAAGAGGAGTTTCTGAATTGAAAGATTCGAAACAAGCCGAATTCAAGAGTGCTAGTGCAGAAGACTTTGCAGAAGGAATGAAGGAGATTCACAGCCGAGTCAAGGAGCGATTGCAGAGTTCAAGTCAAGAATACAAGCGGAGAGCAGGTCAACACAGGCGAGAACTTCAATTTAAAGTTGGTGATCTGATTCTTGCACATCTAAGGAAAGAGAGGTTCCCAAGGGGAACATATAACAAAATGAAGATGAAAAAGATTGGACCGTGCAAGGTCATAAAGAAATTTGGGGCAAACGCATATGAGATTGAATTACCCGATGGGATCAGAATCTCACTGATATTCAATGTTGCGAATTTGTACCCTTACAGGGATAAAGAAGAAGGAGCAGAGAAGGAATAGAAAGAGATTTAATGGACAAAACAAATGCCTGTAGCTGAAAGCCACAAATGGAAAGCATACTTGACAAGAGGATTAGAAAAAAGACCAAGAGAAAAGAGTATTTTGAATACTTGGTCAAATGGAAGGGACATCCAGTTGAAGATGCCAGTTGGGAAGATGAAGTAGAAATTCATAAGCATGGTCAGACCGTGCAAGAGATCATGAACAAGAGTTCTTGAAAATTTTCAAGAAAGGGAGTATGATGCAGGAGCATCGTAAGTAGCTAGCCAAGCAAGCATAAGGCAGAAAACAACTGGAAGAAGCGCAACACACATTTTACACATTTTGAAATGTTTTTGAAAAATTAATGAAGCAGATATTAATGTGATAGATGGGGAAAGCATACTTACATTTATATCTTAGATATTGTAATAAGATCTTGAGTGATTGCTCTCATCTGTAGTATGTAAAGGCGTTTATACATAATTAATGAAAGTAGGTAGATTTAAATTCATAGATTAGATAGTTTAGAGAGTAGGAGGGAAAACGGATATAGACACCCTCACCCTTGTATTATTGTATGATTAGAACAGAAGAAGAGAGATTTTCATAAGATGTTGAGCTGTAGCAGAGAACTGTAGAGAAGAACCCATGTACAGGAGCACTTGAGTTAATATATCAAGCTTTGACTCAATTTTCATTGTGTTATGATGCTTACTGTTTACATTTGCTGAATGGTATGCTTACAGTTGATTTATTTCTTTGTTTATGCATTTATTCCAATTCTGGGTTGAATGTGTGATTTCATGTTAAGTATATGAAGTCCGAGAGAAGAGAAGAATGAGTTTCAATTGTTTCTCATCCTGAGAGTTCCTGCAAGGAGTGCAGTGAAACGTCCGCAAGGTGTGCATTGACAAGAGTCTGAGTTTTATCTCAGAAAGCTCAGGAGAGATACCATTGTTCTCATACCAGCAGAAGTGCAGGTGAAGCATAGAGCCATGCAAGGTGTGCACATGCTAGTTGGAACCTTAGAAGTTATCAACTAAGGTGAAGGTGGAAGGACTGTTGTTGCAAAGAGTGCACAAAGTCGAGGACTCAAATAGCCAGAGGTTATTTGAAAGATTGCCGCAAGGAGTGCGAGAAGAATTCCTTTTGGGGACTTGAGTTTGCAAGTGAAAGATCAAGAGGGATAGTACCTTTGAAGTGTTCAAAGGGAGACAAAAGATGAAAGAATCTCATAAGAGACAAGTTCAAGAGGGAGAACACCGATTTGTCTCGCAGAAGTCATTGAGGAGTGAATCGGGCGGTCAGAATTCTCCGAGGAGAACTCACGAAATCGCGGGGACTGTAGGAGCCAGAGGAGCTACAAGGTGGTTAGGAGTTGGACACATCCACTACCCTGACATCAAGAATCAACGTGGACCATTGATCATGGTCTGTCTAAGTCGTCAAATCATTTCTAGAATTCGGGACCCGTAAGTTGGGAGTGCAGGTAAAATCCCTTGGTCACCCAAACTCCCGGTTCGCAAAAAGGATAATCAAGTGTGAAATTTCGGTATTTTGGGGTTTGGCATACCAGGAATATTGATGATAAGGAGTCGAGGCACTTAGCATTGAAATCCCAAAGTCGTGAAACGCGACATGCCTTGGGTGAATTTAGGGATTTCGTCATTTCAGCACTGTGGGTGTCGGGAAGTAGAGGAGGCAGTGATCTTTGGAATCGAGAGTTTCAAACTCTCGGTTCGCGAAAAGCCAAAAGATCCAGAGCCGTTAGATCATGGAGGATCTCAGCCGTAGATCACGTTGGAGGTAAGGTTTCGAAAATTCGGAGATCAGAGTTTCGGAAGGTGAGGAACCTTTCTGCTGTGGATCTCGCAAGTCGTGAAATCCCGAAGAGTGAAAGGAAAAATCCCTGAAAGATTGAAGGACAATTTCCGTTGGGGCTCAATCGAGTTTCGAGATTTCAGGAGTCGAGAGGCAGAGTTGCATGTCAACGCAACTCCCAAAATTGCAAAAAATAAAAAGATGAAAGGTGGATCCTAAGTATTAATCGGAGGATACGTGTGATGAAATTCAAGGGAGTGGTCAAGCTTCAGGAAAAATCCCGAAAGACCTTCGATCTCGCCAAAAAGGGGAGATTTCGAAAAACCGAAAAATCATAAGGAAAGAGGAACGAGTGTTGGTCGATCACTCAAGTTCCGAAAAGCCGAAATAAGTGGCAATAAGAGGTGTGTGTGTTCGACGCATTGAAGGAGTCAACCCTCATTGACGTTTTGGGTTTCAAAGGTTGAAGAGGCAAGGGGATCGACAACAGGATTCGCGAAATCACGAAATCCGAAATCCCGAAGGGAAAAGAAAAGTCCCGATCATATTTGTTGGTCAGTTGTGGAATACACCTGTTTGTGTGTGTGAAGTATTCCTTGTGGGGAAATCAAAGAGTCAATCAGACTCAGGGGAAGATTTAGAATGATCCTGTGCGGATCTTGGCCCGAGGGTCAGGGGTCTGCATCACACTCGTACCATGTTGATCAATATGGTAGGTCAACTTACAAGAGGCATAACTTTCACATACAAACTCCGATTAAGGCGATTCTTGTACCATTGAATAGGTCTCGATGTGTGTATTATATAATATTTATCTGTAGTATGTTTTGGACAATAAAAAAACGTCGTTTGATGCCTCAAAATGGCTTCAAAAGATTTCATATGTTTTTTTGGACCCAAATTTCTAAATTTGGACTAGCCAACAAAATGGTCTTGCAAGTTGATTCCTTTAATGTTTCCACTCATAAAGAATCGAGATAGATGAAAAATAATATAATGATCCAATCTAGATCATACCTCCCCATTTAGGGAGGATTTTTGTCCCCAAAATATTTATTGAACGAGGTGAGGACATTTTCCCTCTACCTTGTACCTAGAGTACCACTTTTCTTTACCTGGAAGTTGTCCTTTCAACCCAACCTACCCAAGGTCATGCTACCCCTGTCTTATAGTTCTGGACTAATTCTACAAAACTATATTCTCTTCCAGCTCTGCATTAGAATCTGGTACTAAATCTTCTATGAAAGGTAGGACCTGCTCCTCCTTCTGATCCAACATGGAGGGATCATAGAGTTTGAAATTCTCCACCTTCACTACTGAGTAAATGTACATGTATGGGGGTAGACTAAGTCTGTAGAAATTATCTCCCACCTTTTACAATACCTCAAAAGTACCATACCAAAGAACCTTGATCTTCTTACCAGGACCCTATATTCTTTCCTTATTCAATTGTAACCATACTTTGTCTCCCACTCTAAATGTTCTCTTTGTTCTATGTTGGTCATGTCTAATTTTGTATTTTTCTTGTGAATTCTTTAACATCTCTCATACTTGCAAATGGATCTTCCTGATCTTATCAACATTTTTTTCTACTTTTAATACATAACACATTTTTTGTGAGGTCCTTCCTCACTCCTCCTTATTGTCCATATGCAACATCTAAGGGTGAAGGTGGAAAATATCCAAAGCAAGTTTGAAAAGGTGACTTACCAGTAGAAGTGTGGACTACTCTTTTATAAGAGTGTTGTATATAAATTTTCATCCTAGGTATTTAGATGATTTTGATTGTAACCCCTCAAAAGCTGCACCAAAGTCCCGTTGACTACTTCCTTCTACCCATCTATATGTGGATGGAATGTTGTATACCTCTTGAGCTTAGTGTCCATCTTCTCCCACAATGTTGTATACCTAACCAGGTTAACCAAGGACAAGGATATGCTATGGATATCATAATGATGTAGGTTCAGTATGGATGAAACATAATTCATTCAAATTGATTGGATAAATAAGGATTGAAATATATGTGAAAATTTTATGAAATTTGCACTCATGTTTTCCTCTATCTAAGTAAGATGAGGAGACACTCAGAATGATGTGAAGGGGATCATAAACCTGGGCATTCACTTGCATACTAAGAATGAATAACCGCTGACATGTGACGAAGGAGTGAACACCACAGATCGAATATCAATAGGATCACCAATAATTTTTCAGGAGAATAACTGTGCAAATTAATAGTGGACAAGTTTTCCCATGGGCTTAGAGGAACCATGCATAGGGATACCTCAAACCATTTTCATTGGTTTGCGCCCATGGGGATGCAACCATTTTTTAAATGCTATGAATCCTATATGCACTTATTACCATGACCCATGACCTATGGATGTGACCATTGCTGATTGCAGGCACACAACCATGCGAAAGTCACCAAAGAGATCCAAGCAATAATCTTTTGAAATCCCACAAACCTACAATCCATGTAAACCCAAATATTATGACTTTCCATGTAAACACACATAAAATCCCTGTGGAATGAGAGAAGTACAATACAATACACAGAATCCTACAGAGACAAAGGACAAATCTAGATCAATTTAGTTATTGTGTTATGAATGCTAATAATTGTTTGTGGCTTTTTAGGTCTTGAAAGATCAATGAGGTAAGCAACGAAGAGGGAAGAAGTTTATTTCCATGCACATAACTTGATGAAAAATGACTATATCTTAGGGTACATGAGACACACAGGTTATAGGAATTAAAGGTAGATATACCAAAGGAATGTGAGAGATTACAAATCAGAGAGAAATTGTAGATCACCAGTTGTTGGCCCTTGACCAAGTTTTGAGGATCCTTGGTCATGTTTGACCTATTTTGGGACTTCGACAGACTGTCGAAGCCAGGGCACAAGATGAAGTGGAGATCGTTGGATATTGGCCCCTTTTAGGGCCCTTTTTTGGATTTGGGATTATGTAGTGGGCATGGGATGTCGGCCCATGGGTTTACCCATGTTTAGGCCCATTTTGTAATGTATAAATAAGTAACTAGGCAATGTAAGAGAGAGACGGGAAAGAGACCTAGTAGGCCGGTGTGCTAAGTGCTAGAGTTGGATCTATGTGATCAAGAGTTGTAAGTTCTTTGTGCATATTGTGTGAGGCTTGCAAGGCTAGTGCAAGTAATTGTAAGAGATTGTGTGAAGGCTTTGTGTTGTACCCTAGCTAGAAGAAGGAGGATCTAGTGGAGTGCATGAAGATCTCTTGTCTTCTACGGAGTAGAACTTGGATGCTATGTGCCTGTAAGAAGCTTGACCAAAGATAATAAAGAAGAGAAGAGTTGGTGGACATAACCCGAGGGTGGGGGTGAACCATGTACATGCTGTGATGCTATGCTTTGTCCGATGTATTGATGTGTTTACTTGCTTAGTGCTTTAATATAGATGAATGATAGATAGATCTATTAATGCTTAGTGTTTAATAATATGGATGGATGTTAGATTTGAATTATGTACGTATGCTTAGTGCTTGAGTACCTTAGATCTGAATGAATAATGTGATACTCTATAATTAAGGTTTAACTGCACTGTAACTAGGACTGGATATTGATGAATGTTAACTTCTGAGTACTCTATTAAGTGTTAGAATCATAGATCTGTGTCCTAGCTAAGGTTGCAGACATATGATTCCTGCAACCATCCTTGCCTCTACCTCGGGTGAGACTTCATCAGCTTCGCAGGTGTTTCTGAAAGGGCCGGTAGTTAGGGTTTTGTTGGTGAGTTGTTGTAGCATTAAACCCTGGGTCTGCCCCTATGCCAACAAATGGTTCTATTGCCAGGACCTGAAACTGTGATTGCTGGGAACTGAGGAAGAAGAAGCTTTGTGTGAAGATCTGACCTGAAATTGTGAAAGCTTTATGTGTAGATCTATCGCTCTAGTGCGCAGTATTCTACTCAATCTGTGAAGCTCTGTGTTAAGAAAATAAGTCTGATCTGAAGAAAAGAGGTAAGATTTGAATGCTTTGTGCTCTGATAGAGGTAATAATCATGAAATTTTTTAGGCTTGGAAGATTTTTTCTCTACTGAAGATAAGAGTAGTGGAAATTTTTGTTTCTAAAGTATGAATCTAGGTATGTTTGATAAGATTTGCCCTAGCTTGAAAACTAGGGCACTGATAGAAGAAAGAAGATTTGATATGAGTAGATCTGATAAGAATAGTGAAATATATGTTATATCTATGCATAGAGAGAATGTTTGGACTAACAAATGGATGCAGGGTCCTAGAAATAATTTTTTGCAGGTTAGCTACCATGATCCTAGTGCGCAGTACAGGAAAGGCTGGGGATCATTTAAGATAAACAAAGGATTAACCCTTTGTTACAGTTGCAGAAGACCAAGACATATGGCTAAGGAATGCCCTGGTAGAAGACTTAGTTGCCTTTGTTGCAAATCTATGGACCATGAGGTATTGGATTGCCCTAGAAATTGCTAAGGTTGAAAAGATGAATATGATACAAGGATACCACGAGAAAGTTCAAGAAACTGAGATTATGGAAGAACCCCATGAGATTATGGAAGAACCACATAAAGAATTAGAAAAAGTATTGCTACAGATGAAAGAAATCCTGAATGACCACCGACATATCATCTTATCAGAGATCTTCAAAGAAGAAGAGTGCATTGAAACAATATTAGGAGACTTCGACATTGACTGTGTTCTGGATGAGGAAACACAGGTGAATATCATGACAGAAAGAACTTGGGAACTTTTAGGGGAGCCTACTATGATTCCTTCATTGGGAGGAATAGGATTATTCAGAGGAAAGATGATAACCCTATGTGGAAGACTTACCCAGATATCTATGAGTGCTCATGGAACTTTGATAGAGGAAGAATTTGAAGTTGTTAAATTTATTGGTAACAACGCTCCATTTGCTATGTTACTAGGAAAAAATTGGATTGAAGGAGATCAGGCCAGAAGGAAAGAAGAAGAAGTCTTAGAACAAAAGAAGAAAGAGTTGAAAGATTTCATGACTAGGAGGATCACACACTTTATTGAAGAACAAGAGACAGAGCAAATCTACTTAAAACTAGAGACTTGAATGTCGAAGTGGGAAGAACACTAGAAGACCTACAGAAGACTGAAGTACCTGTTCCAAATACAGATCAAGTATTACCCCTGATTTCTAGGAAAGAATCTCAACAACGCGAAGTTACTCTGCCAAAAGAAGACAAGAATCAAAATGGAAAATGGAATTCTGAGATGGAGCTCACTGGAAAGAACGCTACAAAACTAAGTAATAAGAGAGATAAGATAAAAAAAGTTACAGAAGGTTACCGAGGGAACTTCAGAGAAGGAAAATTTGCAAAATTGGAACTTCGTCAGGATATCATAACTGTGTCACATGGCACTTTTCCATGGCGAAGCAATATAGCTATTGGAAGTAGTATAACTGTTAGACCGACGGTCTGAACAGGTAGAAAGACATTTATGGTAAGAAAGTTCACCACCAGACCGTTGGGACTGCGCGATAATGGACATAACTAAGTTAATGAAGGATTTTCAACCATTGCAAGAGATCTGTTGCCAAGTTATCTATTTATCCTGTCGCGCCACACAACAAGAAATTTTTTTCCAATCGTGACTATCTAAGCCCCCAAAATAGTTGATTTTTCACAGTTATCATTGCGCTATGTCCATCTATCCTGTTGCATTGAGAAGTTACTCTTTGAACCTGAGATATCCAACCACGAGTGTGTATGTTCGAAGAACTTAGCGCACTCGAAGAGTCTATGAAGGAAGTACTCATTAACCTCATGAATGAGAGAGTCATGTATGAAAGAGTGATGTCTGTGGGTGTACAAGCGTCATTGACGAGAGGAGTGCAAGCCTCTCCGTCGACTGCTCGTGGAGCTAGCCCATCTTGACCATCAGCGGAAAAGTGAACCAAACACAGAGATGACCTAGCCAATGCAAAGATGATCCCGACCATATTTCCCAACTACATCCCGCCTCTAGCCGACATGGTGAGTCAAGATAGTGTGCCAAGATACTTCGAGTACTCCATGGTTACTACGTACCTCCCGAAGGGGATACGCGTAGTTCGAGTGCAGCAGGACAAGATCGCAGCGTTGAAGTTCAGTGACTTCAACCTCAGGGATTGCAAGAACTATAGTATGCGCACCCTGTATAAATACCTGACCAGGATGAAGGGGAAGAACTCAAATATAATCCCCCGACCATGGATGATGAACCTCACACAGTCCACCCTATTAAATGTAATGAAAATCCCACACTTTGGAAGGCACCAGGAAGTCAACGCCTGTGTCAATCTATTGCTTTCATGTTACCATGGAGGCTACTTATGGCTAGACCACCGTATCACAATCAATCCGACGTTGATCCATAGGATCACAGGATTAAGTATGCAAGGACTCGACCTGCAATATTTCTATCCAGGAAAAGCCACAGATGACACACTAGCACAAAAGATCAAGGATACATACGACGATGTTGAAAAGGAGATGTGAGGCTACAAGGTAGCCTCCATCCAGAATGACGCAGTGCGCCTAGCCTACTAGTTAATAGCCATAAATTTAGTAAGGAAGAACAAACCTATGCATGTCATAGGATTTATCGTTGACCTCGCAGTGAAGTGCGTGGAAGGTCTACAGATGAACTGGGCAAAGTGCCTATTTAATCAACTGGAACTAGATTGTCGCGAAGCATAGAATCAAGGATACACGTTTCACTTTAGTTGGCTCCTTATCCTCACTGCCTTTGTTTCCTGGGAGATGTTGGAAGGTGCGACCTTCCCAGATATTGAACTGTTTGAGCCGCTTGCTGCGAAGTTCACCACACTCTGGTACTCGAGTGATATGAACAAACAGTGGTAGTCGAACGCTATTTTTCACACTTATTACCTTCAACTAAAGAGAGCCATCAAAGTTGAACCTCACATGAATCCAAACACCCTACAGAGGTTCCAACTCATGATGAAGTTCTGCGCAGAGCGACACTTCATCTACCTTACAACGCGAGTTGACGAACATAAGGAGTATTTTTAGTCGTACTAAAAACTCATGAAAGAGGACCTTGAGGAGATCAGTAAGGACTGGTTGGAAGACCTCCTTATTCCAGAAAACCCTGCAGAGATGTTTGACCCTAACATCCCAGAAACCACACACAGAGAACAGGATACACCCAGACCCAACAGAATGAAGAAGACCGAAGAGGTCCAAGATTTAAGCAGTGCCTCAAAAAATATTGCTTCATTATCACCTGACCGAGGGGGTGATGATGAAGTAGAAGAAATAAATGGAAAAGGAGATAAACAGAAGGTAGGCGAAGTAACACTACCAAGAGATGAGGTTGATCCCCTGAAGAAGAGGAAGGTTTCCCCCTCGAACCCTTCTTCCCAGAAGAAATCAAAATCCACCATGACCAAGATGAAGACTCTGCTCACTACCAATGATTTTGACTTCATCATAGCAACCCTAAACGATGCTTCACTGGAAATCATGGAGAAACGAGAAGATAAGTAGGAGGAAATGTATGGTAGAATTAAGGTCAAATTTCGAGGGGTACAACATGCCCTTCAGTCCAGCCACGCAGTGTGAACTGCGCCTCTGCCATTAGGAGAACTAGAGTTGGGAGATGAGCTAGCCCAACTCTGTTGACTAGCTGATGTGGTCGAAGCTTGCCTTCGTCGTGCTCAAGAAGAAACAGAACAAGCCACCTAGGCCCTAAAGAAACTGAAAGGCATAATCGTAGAACAATGCAAATTTGCAGAACAAGAGAAGGTTTCTCTCTAGGCAGAGTTTGAAGAAGAGAAATCCTAAATGCAACAAGAAAAGGAACAGTTGCTCGCAGAGGAAATCGAAGTAAAAGAAGCAGTCAACAGAGCCCTACACTTTGTGACAGGATTAGAACTGCAGACAGAAGACTGAGTCATGCATCAAGTTGAGCAGCTCGCAGAAGCTATCCAACAGTTACAAAAATGAATAATAGACTTAGAGCTCTGCACTGTACCCGAAACCCCGCAGGATGTAAGGGATCAAAGAGAAGAAACTACTCGCAACAAAGTTGAAAGAATCAAAGTCCTTGCCATGGAATGCAAGAAACTGAGTGATCACAGTGCCCATACATATGAGCGACTCACTGAGAATCCAGAATTGAAGGCACTGGACTCACAGCTACGGGAAGCGAAGAAGCAAGAAAAGACAATAAAGGTGTAGTTGAAGCCCCTGTTAGTTGTGGAAAGAATGAAGTGATCCCAAGAGCAACGCACTGCCCAACAGTAGGTCCACACTATTCAAAGTAGAGTTATGTAAGTAAATCAGAGGCTCCAACCAGTACAGGATGAGGCTTACCAACTATTCACAGAGATCAAAGGCCGAGGAGTGGAACTGGAGCAAGTTGTCACCATAGCTAAACAACACCTAGAGGGACCTATCAACGAAGTAGTCATACAAGAGTTCAATGAACAAGAGGCAGTGACACAACAAAAAGTCGAAGCAGATCGAGCCAAGCTCGAGGATTTTGATGCAAAACTAGTCAAATTAGTGTGACTCGGGATGAGTCACAGGTGAGTGTTGGGGGCTTGTTGGCCCTTGACCAAGTTTTGAGGATCCTTGGTCATGTTTGACCTATTTTGGGACATCAACAGGCTGTCGAAGGTGGAGTGCAAGACGAAGCAGAGATCGCAGGATCTCGACCCATTTTAGGGCCCTTTTTGGGATTCAGGATTATGTAATGGGTATGGGATGTCGGCCCATGGGTTTACCCATGTTTAGGCATATTTTTTAATGTATAAATAAGTAGCTAGGAAATGTAAGAGAGAGACCGGAAATAGACCTAGTAGGTCGATGGGCTAAGTGATAGAGTTGTATCTATGTGATCAAGAGTTGTAAGTGATTTGTGCATACTGTGTGAGCCTTGCAAGGGTAGTGCAAGTAAGTGTAAGAGAATGTGTGAAGGCTTTGTGCTATACCCTAGCTAGAAGAAGGAGGATTTGGCGGAGTGCACACAGATATCTCGTCTTCTGCAGAATAGAAATTGGATTCTATGTGCCTGTAAGAAGCTTGACCATAGATAATAAAGAAGAGAAGAGTTAGTGGACATAACCCTAGGGTGGGGGTGAACCACGTACATGCTGTGTTGATATGCTTTGTGCGATGTATTGATGTGTTTATGTGTTTACTTGCTTAGTGCTTTAATATAGATGAATGATAGATAGATCTATTGATGCTTAGTGATTAATAATATGGATGGATGTTAGATCTGAATTATGTACATATGCTTAGTGCTTGAGTACCTTAGATATGAATGAATACTGTGATACTCTTTAATTAAGGTTTAACTGTGCTATAACTAGGACTGGATATTCATGAATGTTAATTGTTGAGTGCTCTGTTAAGTGTTAGAATCACATATTTGTGTCCCAGCTAAGGTTGCAAACATCTGAGTCCTGCAACCACCCCTACCTATACCTCCGATGAGACTTCATCTGCTTCGTAGGTGTTGCCGAAAGGGCCAGTAGTTAGGGTTTTTTTGGTGCGTTGTTGTAGCGTTGAACCATTGGTCTACCCCTGTGCCAACACAAGATCTCAAAAAAATCATACGGACCCCGAATAATTAATAACAGAGGTGTCCTTTCAAGCAGGAAAAAACCGAGTGGGACAACGATAACAACACTCTTGTCTCACCATCATGCCTCAACGAGAATCATAAGAAATATTATAAAGTAAGTAAGGGGCAGGGATACTTCATTGTTTGGAAAAGAGATGGGTAGATTGTGAGTTTTTATAGCCATAACAGTAGGATTATTTCACTCGTTCTTCTGGATATTTCCACTAGGAGGAACTATAAAGATTCGACAATGTCGGGCCAACAAGGAAATTCACTTGTTTTCAAAAGCAGTAGAGAAAATGTTCTCAGAGAACGTGAGATGCAAATGGAGAAATGGTAGTAATATACAGTTCAACCTAAGGTCCATCTTGATCAAAATGAATAGCCAAGTTGTGACCTTGCTACAGGAAATACATGGGAAAATAAAGGTCAACAACTATTCATTTTCGCAAAGGGGTAAGGCTGGAGGGAAGGCCCATGTCTCCTTATCAGCTAACTGGTTCCCTTGAACCCTCAAGTTAGGTCTGTAATAATTGAACGGGTTTTCCTATAGTTGTTCAACATTTGAACCAAATTTTCAGGGGGAAAGTCCTTCATCGCCAAAGATTTAGAGTTTCTCACCTTCTCAAGGAGGTTATAGTAGGAAGGAATACTGTGTAATGATTTATCTATGTTTCAAAAAATCCAAGATGTAATGGGAATTAGAAGAGTAGGGAAGCTGTAGCATTAGTAACTAAAAAGTCTCGTAATTAGGAAGGTCAATAGTCCACCTTCAGGTATAAAAGAAGTTCAATGTAACCTGGAAAGAGGGAGAGGGACTGAAGAGATAAAATTGGGTGTTGTATAGTTCTTTATCAGACTAAAAGACAGACAATAAATCTCTCTACTTTTTGTTGTATTCCTGAAAACAAACTATTTCTTTGAGGGAGGATAATAGTAAGCAAATTCATGATTATTTTTCAATAGTGCACTGTTGGTGATTGTTTTCTGCAAGTGTTTTCAATTTTTCATTCTTGTTAATTGTAATTTGTAGAGAATAATTATAAATTAATTATGAATTAAAGTCTAGGAACATGATTATGGACATCTATATGCAAACATGTATGCAATATGATTTGATTCTCTAAAATTAGAACTATTTCTATTTTGCACATTAAATTATACACATGTAATTGATTGTGCTACTGTTAGAAAATGAATGCAACTGCTCTTTAATTTAGGATTTCACTATCATATTAGAATAGTTCTACATTTAGGATTTATCCTAGCTAAGATGGAAAAGTCTATATCCGAAGAGAAATTCAATTAGTTAGCATCAATCGGGCCCATATACTGGTGGAGGTTTCTAATCAAATGAAAGTGGGTCTAATTGGGACCTGTGATGTTGGGATTTTTCCCCGCATCAACAAAATGGTACTAAAAGGAGGGAAAAAGACAAGTTGAGCTCTTGGACTCTCTTGGGTTAATTTTTATTAATTATTATCCATGGCTCCTTCCCGAATCCCTTTATGGAGATGAATTTATGGTCTTATACCTCCCAACACTCCTAGAAAGTTGATAGATTTCTTGTCATGAGTTAAATTCGATGGTGAGGGACAAACGCCTGCCTCAGAACATATTGTTTAGTTTTCTTTGAACTGTTATTCTTACAATATTCTCCATGAGAGTGTCATCTGTAGGTTGTTTACCCTGAATTTAAAGGTCGAGTAAAAGGATGGTGTGAGACCTTTCCAACCGCTTCCATCCATACATGGGAATAATTTGCGTATGATTTTCTAGATGCCTTTACAAACTATAATTACAAAGAGTTGTGTGATGAGTTACTCAACCTGAGGAAGAAACCAGACGAATCCTTGAATGATTTCTCCTTGATATTTAAATGCATTATATATATGCTTCATCTAGAAGACATCCCTCTTGTGGATGACTTTCTCCTGCATTTATTTTCCCTTTCTTATGAGTAAATTTGACCAGTAGAAGTTAGACTTGAACCATATCCTGACAACACCATGCATACCGGAGATAAGGATACTTCTGACATGGTTGAAGAACACACATTTAAACCTTTCTTCACCTTGGGGGACTTTTATTTTAAATATCACATTTTTCCAAAGGAATTCTATGCATCCTCTCACCTCTCCATACCTTCATTTCTCCCCGATATTGAAGAAGAATCTCATACCGAAGACCAGTCTTCTTTGAATTCCCATGAATATTGTTGGACAACTAAGAGGGGGAGTGAATCAGTTGTTACCGTGCTTAAACAATTATGCTTCTTTTAAAATCTTTACAAGGCACTCAATGATGATCACAATAATGCAGGGAAATAAACAATGGCACATTCAACATCAGTCACATATATGAGAAACACAGAGACAAATATTTCTCAAGGAAACCCATACAGGGTAACAAACTCTTCTTCTTTATATGATAAGTATTATTTACATTCTTTACATTATCATACATATAAGAACCAACTCATTGTGAGGCTACAACCTTTGTTTTGCAAGATGCAACTTGCTGAGAGCACCAACTCTCTGTTTTTCTCTAGCACCCACTAGAAGGAAGCACCAACTCCCTGGTTTCTCTAGCATGAACTAGAAGGAAGAACCATCTCCCTGGTTTCTCTAGCACAAACTAGAAGGAAGCACCAACTCCCTGTGTTCAAGCACCCACTTGAACCTCTGAGGACACCAGTCCTCCCTAGCACCTCCCAACCACCCTGGATTATGAATATGAAATACTGAAACCTATTACAGTGATATAGTGTTCAATAACAACTTACCAGTCTCATCACTGTTCTGCAAGATTTTTCTACTCAGACTTCCTCATTGTCTTCCAGCATGCATACACTGCCCATTCTGTTCTTATGCTTTTTATGCTCTGTGCAACATGTCCATTCGCTGCACAGTTCTTCTTCTGTGCTTTTCAGCTGCTGCACTCTGATCCTTCTTCATACATGAATCACCTTCAACAACAACATCCACAACAACTCCAACAACAACAACAACAACATCTCTTCTCTGTACTATGTATTTATAGCTTTTGTGCACCTTGTGCATGCAATGCGCGAAATACCTCTGCATACTCACACCGTGCCGATATTATCCACAACTCGAGTGCTCTGTCTGATCATTATCGTGACTCTTCAACTCCTCTGGCCGTTTTTCCACTTGTTCAAAATCACTGTATGTTATGCTGAGATTCCTCAGCCTCTCTGGCAGTTGAGACTCTTCGTCTTCTCTGTGATAGTCGAGCTCACCTTCTCTGTTCTAGTTACAGGATTCAATGCTCATCCAGTTGTCAATCGCCTCCATGAGCATCTTCATCCCTCTTGAAGATTCCCAGAGACTCTTCATCTCCTCTGTCAATCACCTCGAAGTGTCTTCGAGTCCTCTAGCAAAAACCATCAGTGGTTTCTGGCAGTTACACTGTGACATGCAACAATAGCCCTCTAATCTCCTTCAGTTTCATCTGCACCGTTGGATTAGCTCTGAATGATATTGTCGTGATTCATGCGTTTCGCACTTTCACAATTCATAGATTCTGCGATGAGGCATCTTGACTCTTCATGTCGTGAGCTCCGAAAAGGAGCTTGGCTGCTCTAGCTCCCTCCTCTACGTGACCACAGGCGGTGACCACCGGTTACAATGAAATTTCACCTTTTCGGTATTTCAACATTCGTACCAGATGCGATCCCCGAAATTCTGAGGCGGATCTTATCTGCACTAGGTCCTTCCTCCACGTGACCATAGACAATGACCACTATCTGTGCTAAAAGGTGCTGGGAACTCATGATCTTCATTGACCCTGATTGACGGTTCACGATCTCGATGAATCAACGGTCCAGATATTTTCGCTATCTCGCATCTCGCTATTCTTTAGATGGAGGCTCACGCCACTCCAAGTCGCGATAGGAAAAACTCCAAGATGGAGCTTAGATCAACGGTCCACATTCTAAGTGATCTTATGGTATTGATCTTTTCATGATCTCGCATCTATCTATTCCTTAGATGGAGGCTCTCTTCACTCCAAGTTGCGATAGGCGAAACTCTGAAATGGAGTGGGATCAACGGTCCAGAATCTTGGTGTATTGACGGTCTAGATCTTATCGTGAGTTCTCATCTCACGATTCCTATGATGGAGGTTCTCGTCACTCCAAGTCATGATAGGAGAAGCTCTGAGATGGAGCTAGATCAACGGTCCAGAACAAACCTCGATCTGACGGCTAAGATAGTTTTGTGATTTCACATATCGCGAATTCGAGAGGTTAGGGAACCCCGTTCCTTTGACTTTTCAGTTAGCGACATGACGATCTTTCGCCATGTGTCCTATGATTCGATGGTCTAGACTTGATCTTGATTTGATGACTCAGATCATATCGCGATTTCGTATATCGTGAGTTTAAACCTCTTTCCTTTGAATTTCACGACCTGCGAAACTCCGAAATGGAGTCTTTGTGGTGCTCTGATTTTTCGCCACGCGTCTTCTTGATCCAACGGTCCATAACTATCCTTTCTGACGTGGTCTACCATATTCACCTCTTGGATCTGACGGCCTAGATCACAACTTAATCCAACAGCTAGGATCATTTCACATTTCGGCACTTCGCGATTTCGCCACTTCACGATTTCACCACTTCGTGATTTTGCCACTTCGCAATTTCTCTGCTTTGCGATTTCACCACCTTATGATGAAGGGTCTCAAGCCTTCAAGTCCCAATCTACGAAACTCCAAAATGGAGTCAGACCAACATATTTCGGCATTTCACATTTCGCCTCTTCTTGCTCTTTAATGAACATGCAGGTCCTCCCTGATCCAACGATGGATGTACCCCATGCTTAGATCGAACGCCCGAGATCTATTCTCGTCTACTGCGTGCTACTCCTCTCTGAATTCATATCTTACAGTCATCAAGGATTCTGAATAAGATCCAACGTTCACTGTTGCTCCTCCTCTTCCATTATCGCTGCGATGTTGATCACGTTGATCTTTGCCATCGCTGTTCTTGCCATCAATGACAAGCATACACTGTCTGTAAAACAAGCCAACAAATATGGCATGGGAGAAGTAGGTGCATCATATAATGAGAAGCTTTCTGTTTCACCGATGTTTATGTTAGGTTCTCATTATTCTGATTCATCTTTGACATTGCAAGAGGAGGAAAGGGAAGATATGAAAGAACCTAACGGAAACTATTATGATTATGTAGATTCTCTACCACCTTTAGTAACAGAGTAGGTGGAGTCCAACTTTGATACTCCCGTTGGTTAAACTGAAATTTTTTCCCAATATTTCACCCAAGAAACACCTAATGTATCTCATTATATCATGGTTTTTTATTATCCCTATCCATCTAGGACCATCCTTGACTCCCCTTGTTTTATTAACCCTAATGATAACTTAGTTCCTTCACCTATTAACAAATATCATCGATGTGAAGTAGAAAACATCTTACATGTAGACATCATGATATAATAATAAATGTAGAACTCCACAATATCACTTCTTTTTTGAGTAAATCTACAGTGAAGTTAATTTCTCTCATGCATAACCCTTTTGATGCTCTTACTGTAATTACCCTAATTAACATTGAACAGGAAGGTGTCTCCTGGATTTTTGAGTTATACACTCACTTCTCACAAATGAGAATTTTTTCTGAACTTCCTATATATCCTGACTATGAGTATGTCCTTAATGATTTCTTACATCCTCTTGAGAAGTGAGACAACATCACCAACTAGATAACTTGGAAATATGGAACCAACATTCCACACATTGCACTTTCTGAGGTGTAACCTTTGACTTACCCTAAGTAGAAAGAAATGGTCTACAGGGAGGATCTCGACCACCATGTTTTTCGCCATTCAAATGTCGATGAATTGAGAGTCAACCTTTCATCCGCATATTTCCATGCAAATATATTGTATTCCAATAACATGCTGCCTCTAGAAACATGCTCAAACCTTCTACCTTCCCGAATTACCTAGTCACCCATCCTAAATCTTATGGTGATGTGTTTATGCTTGGACTAGTTTGTGACTATGTTATTTTAACCCCTGCGAAGATAGATTCTTATGGGTCGACATGGGGCATATATGCAAATAGAATGGAATGTATCTTTTCTTCCCTTGAGAAGGCTAAACTTTTGCACCATCTTCCTTTACCATGGCATGAACTAAGTTTTATGAATGTTGTCCATCAAGAGATAAATTCCAATGATTTTTATGATGGATTTCACACCATGCTTAATGGGAACCTTGAAGGACTGTGGGATACTAGTTTTGTTAATAAATTGAATTCTATGTATAAGATATCACAACAAGATTAATAGGCCCTTCAGTTCAGACCTGCGGATATTTTGGAACCTTATTATTATGATGTGTTTCCTAGAAATTATAGCAATATTGTGTTTCTCATTATGTCATTCGATACTCTGTGGGGAAACTTCAAGTAAAATCCTCAGTCGCTATGTTGTTGTCTCTCACACTAGACCTATGATACTTTTTCCATGCATATCAATGGAATTGGTGTTTGGTTACATGATCCTTTCTCACCTTATGTTCCCATGAAAAATGATCATAATATCTTTGGTAAAACTCTCCATGATGTAGTGTTTTTTTATATGCTATTTGGTAACACTCCACTTTCTGCTATTAATTATCAGGGAATATGAAATTTTAGGTTTGAGGCTTCTTGGATGGATGCACTAGAATTATATGTTTATCCAATCTTGTGCTTGGTCAACATAGGATAGGAGTAGGGTATATTAGACTAGTTTGTTTTATTTCAGATTGTTATTTCTTTTAAACTTTCAAAAGTTTACAATAAGTTTAGCTATAAAATTATTCTCTTTCTGTTTGTACATAATGGAACTTCATATATTATTGTTCTCTTTTGGGTAGAGTATTGTCATATATTTTAATTTTTAAATAAGAGGATTGCTATGAGTTTTCACTTGAACAAGGAAATGAACAAGACAAAACACTAACAGTTCCTCCATCCTCCCCTTTGAAAAAATGAATCTATGATAAGGGAGGACAATCATTCCTCTTAATAAGATACCTGGTCACTCACAATTAACCCATTCACAACCAAATCCCTGCAATCTATTAGAAGGGGGATTGATTTCTAAATAATTTGTAATCCCCTTTGTGAGTTTTGAAGAAAATGTTTAAAGACTTACATTCTCTATTACAATATTCTCATGAGGGAAAGATTTCTTCACGTTCATTCTAAATACCCACTCTTATTCTTCTCTAAATGAATTTTTTCTCTCCATAGACTCGACATACCCAAAATTGGTCAATTTTTGTTTTTGATCCATTCATTTTCTCTAAATTAATCATACAAAAATTGGTTTTTCTCATTCATTGGACCATCCATGTTTCTCTTATTTTGAACACCATTCATCATTACCTGCAATTGCAACCTTGTTAAATTTTTCTAATGTAACAATGATCCTACTTCATATAAATTTTACTACAATCGTTGGTAAGTGAAATTGTTAAATATTTTAAAGCCACTTTTTCCTGGCTGCACAATCGAACAGGTTAAGCACTGGCATTAAATAGTTACATACATGAAAGGAATTTGAAATCATTTCAACTAGAAAATTTAATTATTATTCATATAATCCCTCAGTTGAAGACAAAGTCATAATAAAGGTTATTCGAATCAACTGGGAATAGAATTCTACTCAAATGATAAGCAAAAACTGATCCTCTTAATCTTGAGTTGGTTCACCTCTTGGTAGAATCTATTTTAAATTACTCTCCCAAGGGTGAACCCAAATATTAATCTTGACCCATCATCACCCTTGTATGAAACCATCCCTTCATGATCACTCAAATTTATAATCACTTCCCTTATCACCATATCTCCCTGTTATCAGACTAAAGAAATAATCTATGATCTACACTTAGGAGTTCCCTGTTGCAACTTTAATGCTCCCATCAAGGGAGATATATTGGTGGGAAATCAATTCATGTTTCAAAATTAGAATGTGATGCCCGATCCTTATATGAAGGATCATATTATCTGTTCATGATGACAACATAAGTTCAATCAGACTAACAATATTTAACTCTTCTTTGATCATCTCTTTAGTTGTGCAGGACAATAGAAAAAATAATCAACCGCTGAAGATTTTTCTTGTTCCTCATGCACCTAAAGTTATGGAGAACTCAAGGAAGTATTTGTTTAATTTTTTTTTTTGAATGATTGATATACATTTCAAAAGGGATTATTGATATTAGCTCAGAAACAATTTTGACAAAAAATTGAGTACCCTAAAACTGACCAAATCAAGGTCCAACCTTCGAGACCTATAAAATCACTGATCATTCTTTTGTTTTCAAAGAAGATCCTAATCCTCAACTAAAATAGGTCAAGAAATTGAATGGTAAGGGAAGAATATCATTCATTTCATGATTCATATCATATGAACAAGAAGGGGGAACAAGACATTAAGTTTTCAAATACTAATATTGTCTTCTTCCTCATCCAATACCTTATGAATGCCCCTTTCAACAAACAAACGAAGGAATTAATATTCCATATTTTTATCCTGCACCCTTCATATCCTCATTCAAAATCATCCTTGAATTCACCAATGCTCTTGTGACAGGTAAAGGGAAACCTATTTTTAGAGTAACCTAACTAGGGAAAAGTTGTCAACATCCAGAACCTATGCATACATTCCCTAGATGCATCACCATCAGATAAAAATCATCTAGATCAATTCATCCATCCCTTTGTTAACATATGTGGATTGATTTCATATTTTTTGCATGTAACCATACATTTTCAATATAACTAAGAATTCCTTCTCACCCAATTGCTCTTATGATGACTTGCATTGCTAAAGGTTATTTCCAATATTAATATTTTCTACCATAACATCTTCCGTTGCAAAATATGATACCCTTAAATACTTGAGTTTCCAAAATCTGTTTGAACATGCTGAATTTTTTTATACAAGTCGTTGTTATGTGGATTTCTCAATTTGAGAAGATCTTACTTGCCCAATCCAAAATTGTAAAAAAAAGAACTTCATAGTTGTGGTGGAACACAAGTGTCTGTGGTATGCACATATAATGATCCATACGATGAAAAGCTATCTAAATATATTTTTCTATGAGCTCCATTCACCTCACAATAACATAACAATTGTACTATGATAGCTTCCAACAAGATTCATGGGCCAAAACAAATGCATGGCACATACTCAACAAATAAAATAAACTCTCGTATCACCCCACTTCCCATACACCCCAATTATATATATAATGCTTATTTACAAATCCAAAAGGGGTAAAGATAATCTGAAATAAAAGGGAAGTTTAAAGAACCATTAAATGGTGTGGGAAGTATAAGTAAACCTGTCGAGGCTATGGACACTCACTAGAAATAGGGCTATGCTTATATGATACTGAGATAACTTCATTGGGGATATGGATGCTCAATGGTAGTGAAGAAATTTTGGGAACAACGAGATGAGGAGAACACTTGTATATTCCTACTTCTAACTAAAAATATCAGGACCCACAGTTGAGCTGGGGCTAAGCAAAAGTAGACTATTTAATTTAAAATTTTGTTCATTCATTGGCTCATTGAAAATGATATGGTAGATGGATTTTCTTGGTAGAAGATCATATCTTATGATAATTCAACATTAATGTGGTACCCATAATTACAAGAGAGCTTACTACAATACTATGGGTTTGATTTTATAATCAGATTTAAATTTAAATCCCTACATATTCAATGACATCTAGATAACTAGTTGTCCTAGTGTGTCACCAATTTTTGTGGTCACAACAAGTCCCCATTTTATTTTAGGCTCTTGTGAGATAAAATAAATCCCCCCCCATTAATTTTATATCTGGATTCTTAACCCACTTATAATCCTACCTTTACCTTTCCTTGACCTACCTAGATAAAAGTGTGAGCAATTGGGAAACACTAATCCTCGAGGAACCCGTTGTGAACCCTATACTATTGAATACAATATTGATATCCTACCCTCATTCGACAGAGAGATTGTTGAAAGACCTCCTATTATAACCGTATATATAACTAAATCATGTTTTGGTACCCCAACAATAGCCTAATCAACTACCAGGTCACCCATTGGATATTTGAGGATGAACAAGTGACATAGTCTTCATGGTGATGCACCTCTTTTTAAAGCCAACTCGGTTAATAGACATCTCTTAGAAAAACCTGGGATTTGTCGATAATACAAAATTCCATATTAACTGAATTGTGGGAATAACTCAAAGCTAATATATTATTTTCAAATATCTAATCTGGTAGAAATGGAAACCTCCTCACTATCAAGATGTTTGAACTCGATGATTCAAAGTTTGGAATTTGAAATACTTCAATTTGTCGCCTGCTTCTCTCTGCCCGACAAACTCATCTTGTTCCATCCACATACCAATTTTCAATCTCTCCTGGAGCCAGGTGACTGTGGGATGGATTTCCTCTCAATCAATTTCCACCAGCTAGAATAATAGAAAAGTAGATATGGGGCCAGTCCTAACAATCATAGAAATTCTCTTCTTAATCTATGATCATCTGAACAACTCATAGAAAAATGGGGAGAGGAGTTTTTATTAATAAATCTTTATATCCAGAATATGATGGAGAAAGAATACATTTCATTAACCCACATTCCCTTCCTATGAGGAAAAATCATATACTCACCTTCACAAGGTAAATGATCTCTGCTGTGAGACCGCATGGATCCTTTCCTGAGTACCTGATCTAAATATCATTGCACCCGATATGACCACAATACTATACGTCCAAGTAACAGTAAAAGGTTAGGGTTGTGACGTGAATATTTAACTAGGTTAAAAAGAGAAAGATATGATATATAAATCACAAAAACATGGGTTCAATATAGATGAAACATGATTCAATGAAATTGATTGGATAAATAAGGATTGAAATACATGTGAAAATTTTATGAAAAACGCGCTCATGTTTTCCTCTGTCTATGCAGGATGAGGAGACATTGAAAATGCTGTGAAGGGGACGATAACCTGAATCATTCACTTGAAAAATAAGAATGAATAACCACTGATTGGAGACAAAGGAGTGAATGTTGTAGATTGAATATTAGTAGGATCACCAATATTTCTTTAGGAGAATAACTGCACAGATTAACAATGGACAAGTTTTCTCACGGGATCAAAGGAACCATGTGCATGGATACCTAAAACCATTTACATTATTTCACACCCGTGGGGATGAAACCATTTTTTAAACACTATGAAACATGTATTCAGTTACTACCATGACTCACAAGCCACATATGTGATCGTTGTTAATTGCAGACACACAACCTTGTAGAAGTCACCAAAGAGATCCAAGCAATAATCCTTCGAAAACTTGCAAACTTGTGGGTCGTGTAAACCCAAAGCTTATGAATTTCCCCTATAGAACCCACCATAGTGGATCCCATCCGTTTTCAGTACTTATCTTTGCAGATTTATCTACCACAAAGTTAGTCATTCCCTAAAGCTCATTCCAACTCCACACCTCAAACCATATGCCCTTGAAAAGATGCAAAGTCCTCTCGAAACCATGCCATGATTAAACCTATTCTATATTGCCAAGATGGTTGAATATTTATCCATGAACTCGCAACTTGTGATTTATTTTTTGTAAGAATATATACGCAAGAACTCTCGCAGGTTTTCTCCTACCAGAGCATTAATGCATAAGATCATGTGACCTTGAAACCCCAGAACCTGCAAGTTTACCGAATGAATTCTCTGCAAAACATATGGGTTGTTACTGATTGACATCAAATAAAGTACCACAACCATCTATTCCCTCAAACCTAGACTTGTTCCCACAAACCTTCTTACATGTAAATATTTCATCAATCCAACTACTGATGATAAGTGACATGAAAACCATTATACACGTATCACCCAAACTGTCATCTCACGTGCATAAAATCCTTGCGGAATGAGATAAGTACAATACAATATAAGGAATCTCAGATATGAAGAGGACAAATATAGATCAATTTAGTTATTGTGGTACTCGTTCTAATAACTATTTGTGTCTTTTTGGGTCATGGAAGATCAATGAGGTAATCAACGAAGAGGGAAGAAGTTGATTGCTACACGTGGAACTTGATGAATGATGACTATATCCCATAACACCCAAGATGCATAGGTTACAACTATTAAAGGTAGATATACCAAAGGCATGGGAGAGATTATAGATCATAGAGAAATTGCATATCACCAACTCTAAAAAAAATCAGATGGACCCCGAATAATTAATAATGAAGGTGTCCTTTCAAGCAAGAAATAATTGAGTGAGGCAACGATAATAACAATACCACATCACCATCATTCCTTAATGAGAATCACCTGAAATATTATAAAAGGAATAAAGGGGAAGGGAGAATTCATTATTTAGCAAAGACATGGGTAGATTGTGAGTTTTCATAACTGTGACAATAAGAGTAGTTTACTCATTCTCCTAGATATTTCCACTAGGAGGAACTATCAGGATTTGACAGTGCCAGGCTAGTGACGAACTTCACTTGTTTTCATAAGCAGTAGAGAACCTATTCTCAAAGAATGTAGGATGAAAATGGAGATATGGAATTAATACACATCTCAACCTAAGGTTCATCCATATCAAAACAAATATCCAAATTGTCACCTTGCTGCATGAAAGAGACATAAATATATAGGTCCATAACTATTCATGTTCACAAAGGGGTAAGGATGTAGGGAAGACCCGTGTCTCTTTCTCGTCCAACTGGTTCCCCTAAACCCTCAAGTCAGGTCCACAATCAATGACTAGGGTTTCTTGTAGTTGGTCATCATTTGGACCAAATTTTCTAGAGGAAATCTCTTCACCACCAAAGATTTAGATTTTCTCACCTTCCCAAGGAGGTCATAGTAGGAAGGAATATTATGTAATGATTTCTCTATGTTTCAAAAAATCCAATATGTAATGGGAATTGGAAGAGTAGGGAAATTGTATCATTAATAACTAAAAAGTCTCATAATTAGGAAGGTCAACAATATACCTTATGTTGGCACTATAAGTCACCTACGGATTGCATCGAAGGTAAGACCAATACTCATCAGTTTATATGTCACAATGAATGAATTTATAAGGAGGTCAAATGGGTGCAGACTCAGGATAATATCATTTTAACTTAGAACATTGGACCAGTATGCACAAGCAAGTGAGGTATTGATTATCTCTAGCCAGTAATTTGTAGTAAGGGTGAGTGGGAGGAAGAACCAATGAGGATAATGTAGAGGTCTACTATGGACATCTGGTCTTCCAGCAGCCTAACGAAGAAAAACTTAGAAAACAAGATCCTCTTGGATTCGAAGTTTCAGGAAACTGAAGAGCATTAAAACAGAACTGAGATAAAAAATACATCACAAAACAACCATAACAATCCATGTGAATACTTAAATCATGGACACTTCAGTATCATAGGCAGACCAGATGGAAAAGGAAGCAAAATTTCATTAAAAAAGAAGTCTCACGTCAAATTACATAACCATATAACCAGAGTGTTTCATTAAAATTTTACAATACGGAAACCTAGCTCGACAATCGACCATTACAAAATATAAAAATGACTCCTATATACTCAAAAAATATTCGCCACTACCAGCAGAGGCATGCTCGAGCTTCTCATCCAATGCCATACGTTTGTGTCTTCTCGGTCAGACTATGCATGCAGTCTCCTCTACGCATGCCTTCCCCTGTCAGAGGAAAGATCTGCTCTGCCAGTCCTTTTTGGTTTTCCATTTATGTGGTGAGACGAGTTTTCAACCCCCTCTCCCACTTTCATTAACTTTCTACAACGGGATCAGGACAAGGTTGAGTTAACTTGGCACCTAGAAAACGTGGTGGCCTCTTTCTGCAGCCAACACCGACGTTTTGGCCCCTGGCATATCTCACATGAACTTTGCACCTTTACCCGCATGCGATCCTGGGTCATGACCCAACGTTCATCTCTACAGGTGCTCTGAGATTTATCCCTTTGGGAATCCTCATATCACTTGACAACGGAATCTGCGACTCCCAATTTGATGAAATTTCCCTACTCAGATCAACGGTCAAGCCTTCTTTCCATCCGACGGTTGAGGCTCCTTGTGATGGGCACCAACCTTTCCACATGACCTCGAGCTGAGACCTTGGGAGCACTCTTGAGTGCTTCATGACTTCGAGCTTCGGGTGCACTAATGTGAGCCACTCCTGACTCTCCTAATCCCCAAAATCCTGAACTGGAGCTTAGCGAGCGCTATCTTCCCTCCGATATGTGTGCGCCTTAGCACCACACACCTCGACTTTGGATGAAACACATTTGTGGGTTTTTAAGCCCTCTTATTTTTCATTTTTTCACCCAAGGGCTAGGTCCAAAGGAAAAAAATTCCCCTGCAAGAATATGTGATAACATTAGGCTCCATGGGGGATAGAGTCCTCCCTGGGAGGCTCTAAGAACTCCTTTTGCAGTTCCAATCGCCTTCTACATTGGGATATGGAGTCAAGCTCAAAACACCCTGCTAAGGAATACAAGCCGATAAGTAAAAACAAAAATAAACACACATGCTCCAAGGAGCTTATTTATGTATAGTCCTAAGCTAATTTAATTTTTACACAGTTCTAGGTGAAAGAAAATTTCCACCATAGCCATTCAAGTAACTTCCTAACTAGAATTTCTTTTAATCTGTCAGTGACTGATAGCAGACGATGCAACCAAGATAGCATAATGGTTACATACTTCATCTTTCCTCCAAAGGCTGAAGTTGAGATAAATCTAGGTGGCTCCAAGGCATGAATGAAATCTAGCTCCATGTACTCGTTGACAGGCTCATAGAATGAGTGGAAAATTCCAGAAAATTTGTAACAAACAACCCGATCTGCTCCACATCTTCTCACACATGACTGGATATCTTTGGTAAGCACAGGTGGATGAGAAGCTAGTGTAGGCTGATTGATCCCAGGTGGTGGTTGCTCCCTGACAAGATCTAGGAAGGCTATAAACTGCACCTTCAACTGCTCCTCTTTTTCTTGATGGCTCTCCCAAGGGTCAGATTCATAATTGTCATAAACATGAACCATGGGAAAGATTTTCTCTTCAAACTGCTGCTTGGTGTCTTCTTTAGGTCCAGGATGGCTGATTTCCTCATGATAATTTTTGTTAATGAATAAAGGACAGGGCTCTGCTGTATGTTCTTGGAAATCCTGCATATCTAGCTTAGAACTTGATTCATAGTTATCATATACAAGTTGGTTGCTCCTCATTCTATCAAGATGTGATATAGGGATCTTCTTCTCTTCAACTGAAGCACAAAGCTCCTCCATCTTGCACAATTGGAATGATCTCCTGATCCTTCTTTTCAATCCCAAATGGAAACACATCATGGGAAATCTCGTGAAGAAAAAGAGAACAATCCTCTTCCACAATGGCTTCTTCCTTTAAATATGAGACAACAAGCTCATCAAGGGCAGAAACTAATGCCTCTACAACTATGAGATCTTCAACTCTACCATCATCAGTAGGGATGCCAAGAAAATTTTCTTCAAGGACTGGAAAATCCTCTGCGCTTTCCTCAAACGAGCAACAAGCACGTTCTACCTTTAGTTTTTCTAATTCTACAGAAAGTGCTTTTACCTACTCCACCAACTTAGCCAGGGAATATTCTTCCTCCTCCCAGCCTTCCTCCTCACAACTTTCATACCTTTCATCCTCACAGCTTTCATTCTCACAACTTTCATTTGAAACAGTCATACCTTGAACACAGTCTTTATATTCTTCACAAAAATTATGACAAATTAACTCAGAGGAATAATAAATTTGAAAATTCTTATTGAAAGCTGCATGAAATTCTTCCAGGGAGAAGATGCTAGCAAGGGGTAAGAAGTGATACCATTCACGAGCATCTCCTGCTAATGAGAACACAAACATCTTTAATAATACATCCTCATGATGTATCTCCCATTGATGCATGAGTTCATGAAACTCACGGATATGCTTTGCAGGGTTGTCCTCTTTACGCTCTTTAAATATGGGCAAAAAATCACCCCATTCATCCATAGTAGGAACAAAATTTGGAAAACCAGGAACAACGGAGAAATTAAAAGGAGCAAACCTTCGAACCAGAATTTTGTCCATTTCAAACCAGTGGAGTCGCCAATCGATCCTTTAACCATGGAGTCGCTAGGTGAATGATATGCATTCTGAAGGCGTTTGGTCTTTGTTCATCATAAAAAAAAAGATCTTATCATTATCATTCTTCCAAAGAGATTTTCAATCTGGGCCAACAGCTAAATCCTTCATGAGAAAGCTTTCCTTTCTTGATAATCCTCTATGGGTAAGTTTTAGGTGTAGCCTAAGGTAGTTGTGTGGGTTTTCCTCTGGAAGCCATGACCAAAACATTGGATTCGAAACCATGGAGTCGCCAGGTGCACAATTGCAATCTTTGATGTAATGAGTTCTGATGCACCTTCAGAATCAATAAGCTTTGTCGTTCAATCCCAAGGGAAAATCTTCAATTCGTTCCCCGGAAACGGTGCCAGAAATGTTAACACCAAAAGTCACCTCCAGATTTCATTGAAGGTAAGTCCATTACTCATCAATTTATATGTCACAATGAAAGAATTTGTAAGGAGTTCAAATGGGCACAGACTCAGGATAATATCGTTTTAACTCAGAAAACTGGACCAACATGCATAAGAAGGTGAGGTCTTGATTAACTTCAGCGAGTAAGTTGCAGTAAGGGTGAGTAGGAGGAAGAACTGGCGAGGAGAATGTAGAGGTCTGCTATGGAAATCCGATCTTCCAACAACCTGAGGAAGAAAAACTTAGAAAACAAGATCCTCTTGGATTTGAAGTTTCAGGAAACTGAAGAGCGTTAAAACATAACTGCAATAAAAAATACATCACAACACAACCATAAAAATCCATGTGAATCCTTCAATCATGGAAACTTCAGTATCAGAGGAAAACCAGATGGAAAAGGAAGCTGACTTTCATTAAACAAGAAGTCTCACGTCAAATTACTTAACCAGATAACCAAAGTGTTTCATTAAAATTTTACAATACGGGAGCCTAGCTCAACCATCGACCATTACAAAATATCAAAATGACTCCTATATACTCAAAAAATATTCACCACTACCAGTAGAGGCATGCTTGAGCTTCTCATCCAATGCCATACGTCTGTGTCTTCTTGGTCAGACCGTGCATGCCATCTCCTCTGCATGTGCCTTCCCCTGTCAGAGGCAAGCTCTTCTCTACCAGTCCTTTATGGATTTCCATTTAGATGGTGAGATGAGTTTTCAACCACCTCTCCCACTTTCATTAACTTTCTGCATCGGGATCAGGATAGGGCTGAGTCGACTTGGCACCTGGAAAACGTGGCGGCCTCTTTCTACGGCCAACACCGGCGTTTCGACCCCTGGCATAGCTCATGTGAACTCTGCACCTTTACCTGCATGCAATCCTGGGTCATGACCCAACGTTCATATCCACAGGCACTCTGGGATTTCTCCCTTCAGGAATCCTCATATCACTTGACAACAAAATCCCTGACTCCCGATTTGACAAAATCGCTCTACTCAGATCAATGGTCAGGCCTTCTTTCCATCCGACGGCTGAGGCTCCTCACGATGGGCGCCAACCTTTCCACATGACCTCGGGCTGCGACCTTGGGCCCACTCTTGAGTGCTTCATGACTGCGGGCTTCGGGTGCACTGATGTGAGCCACTCTTGACTCTTCTGATCCCCGAACTGCCAAACTGGAGCTTAGCGAGCGTTATCTCCCCTCTGATATGTGTGCACCTTAGCACCACAGACCCCGACTTTGGATGACACACATTTGTGGGTTTTTAAGCCCCCTTCTTTTGCATTTTGTCACCCAAGGGTCAGATCCAAAGGAAAAACATCCCCCTGCAAGAATATGTGATAACACCTTCAAGTATAAAAGAAGTTTAATGTAACCTGGAAAGAGGGAGAGGGGATGAAGAGATGAAATTGGGTTTTGTATAATTCTTTATTAGACTCAAATACAAATAGGAAAGCTCTTTGGTTTTTGTTGTATTCCCAAAAATGAACTATTTCTTTGAGGGAGGATAATAGCAAGCAATTTCATGATTCATTTTTTCAATAGTGCACTGTTGGTGATTGTTTTCTGCAAGTGTTTTTAAATTGTCATTCTTGTCAATTTTCATTTGTAGAGAATAATTATAAATGAATTAGGAATTCCATTACAGAAAAACTCTTATGGACATATATATCCAAACAAGTATGAAATATGATTTGATTATGTAAAATTAGAACTAGTTATGTTTTTCACATTAAATTATACACCTGTAATTGATTATGCTATTGTTAGAATATGACTACAATTGCTATTTAATGTAGGATTTAACTATCATATTAGAATAGTTTTGCATTTAGGATTCAGCCTAGCTAATATGGAAAAGTATCTCTTCAGAGAGAAATTCATTTAGTTAGTTGAAATTGGGCCCATATATTAGTGGAGGTTGCTATTCAAATGACAGTGGGTCTAATTGGAACATACCATTGGGAAATTCTCCCTCATGTCGATGTTGGGATTCTTACCCACATCAACACTAGGGAATATATTTCCTTGTCATAGGTAGGGTAGTTGAGAACTACCCCATGAAATATTTCAGAATGATAGAATATATGCCTTCCTCCTTCCATCAAAACTGTTCCCATGACATACACACTTGCATTTGTATCCACTCTGAAGGGAGTATGCAAGTTTAGTAGCACGGTCATTGGTGCTTGATTGACACTTATTTTCAACTCATCAAAGGCCTTCTTCTGATTCTTCTCCCACATAAAACTCTAACACTGGGAGTTATGGCATGGAGTGGTGTAGCTATTACTGAAAATGAAGCTATGAACTTCCACAAGTATTGTGATGCCCCAACAAAACTCCAAAATTTAGTGAAATTTGTAGGAACTATCCATTTCATGATGGTATCCATATTTGCGGGATCTATCTTGATATCCCCTCCCCCGATCACATACCCCAAATACACCAAAGACTACTGAGAAAACTCACATTTCTTGAGGTTATCCAACAAGTGGTGCTTATTCAAAGTCTAACACCTACATGAGATGTGAGATGTGATCCTCCTAGGTAGCACTATAAACTAGTATATCATCCAAATAAACTATAAAAAATGAATCTATATATGGATGCAAAAAATCATTCATCTGTATCATAAATGTAGCTAGTGCATTACATAAACCAAATGGCATGGCCAACCATTCATACAAACCTTGTCGTATCTTGAACGCAGTCTTCCAGGTGTCTTCTTCCTTGATGTGTATATGGTGGTATCTTGATTTGGGATCCAACATGGTGAACTATTTTTCATTCTGCAACTAATCTAACAAATCATTGATCCTGGGTAAAGGGTACTGATTTTTGAGTGTAATCTTGTTGAATGCTCTGTAGTCAATACACATTCTCCAAGTCCCATCCTTCTTCAGTACAATTATGATAGGTGACCCACAAGGTGAGGTTCTTGGTCGAATCACACCCTATTCCAATAGATTTTGCAACTAATTCTTTACTTTGTTTACTTCCAGAACATACTATCTATACAAACCAATATTCAACAAGGGGAAGTCTGATAATAATTGGATTTCGTGCTCCACTTCTTTCTTAGGTGGTATCAGGCTCTTGGAATAGTCCCCTGTATGCCTTTAGAAACTCCTTGAATTCATTTTTCTGCTCCTTAGTACACCCTTCTAGGTATGTATTTACTTTTAATGACTCTTCACCAGATCGAATTTCCCTTATGAAAAGTAAAACATATTTATTTCTAGAAATGATCAATTTCTTAGCTTGATTGGAACTTACCAGTGAAATTTTTTATTTTCCTTTGTGCACATTGATGATGAAGGATCTCCTATCCTTGATGAGGTATTACTAGTTGGATCTCCACATGAATATAACATCCATTATATATATGTAGGGGATTCCAAATACTACTCCACATACATCTAGTGGTACTACTTCCAATTCTACTTCATCTACAAAATCAACACTTATAGAAAATTAATCTTGCACCGCTTTGTTACCTTGATTTATGCATACTTATTTACCAAACCCAATGTATAGGGGATATAATGATTGTGAACCTCCAATCCAAGATTGTTGATGAAATCCACTGCTATGAGATTATCTTGTGAACCAAATTCAAACAAAGCATCTATCTTAGTCTTCTTGACCTGAATCTTGATGTGGAGAGATTGGTCATCTCCTTCTCTTCTTAGTGACGAAGGATACTCAGATTCACCTCCTACTACATAGATGTACAAACAAGTTTTTCATCCACATTAGATATAATTTCTACCCGATTGCTCGAATCTATGGCTAGAAGGTTCTTTTTCTTTCCATCCTTCTTGTTGTTCTTTGGGTTCATCTTTGGATGTAGTTTCCAACACTTTTTCTCAATGTGGCCATCAATGCTGCAATGATTGTAATGGTTGATGGGATATTCGAATTGATGTGTAATGGTTGTTGTCTTCTTATCTTTTTCCCCTTTCCACTTATTCTTCCCCTCCTTGGAAGCTTCCTGGTGCTGTTTTTTCTTGGAACCACTTGACTACCCTTTCTTGTGGCCTATGTTTTCCTGATACTATTCATGTACACATTCCTCATCCATTTTCCTTTTCTTGAAAAGAATCACCGAATTTCATATAAGACTATGTAAACCCCTAGGTACTTGAGGAGTACATCTGGGTTCTTGGGAGAACCTAACA